>BGPR01000581.1:254549-387878 GCA_013235015.1 Araneus ventricosus
AGAAAAACAACCAACACACAAAGTCACACAACTGATTGATAAAAAAATAGATTTGATACTGCACATATGACTATGTTAAACGAAACCAAAACGATATATCACCCCAATTCCAGTGCAGAATCCGATTTTAATATAGAAAACATAATGACGTCGTTGGAGTGTTCCACCAATCATCCATCTCTCCAAGTTCCCTTCCCTCCTCTATCCAGCTAAGTTCCCCACCCCCTGACTTGGTCGCTCGGACGGCGAAGGTGCAAAAATCTCTCCAGTTGTACCTTACACCAGCCCAGCGGTCGGACGTAGCTCGAATGCCTCCCTTTTGCATGACCATCGGGATTTTTGATTACCTCGTGGGCTTGTATGTCCAGCCATGCGATTGATTGTCATCTGTGCATTCAAGCTGAAGATCACCACATGTATGCTTCGAGGTAAGGGTTGCAATTCCTCCTTGTTTAGAGTGTTTTATCCTGGAGATTGTTGGGTTTGGTGGTGATGTCGGGTATCTTTAAACGGGGTGATTGATTAAATGGATTAGTTTGAATGAGTGTAGGCGCTCTGTTTTGACGGCGATTTTGTGAATGTGTTTGAATTTATAGAGTTGATTTATCTAGGGTTTCCTGACGTTGATTTTCCCCCTCTTCTGGTGTTTGATATCTTTTTAAGTCAAAACAGTTTTTATTAGCAAAATGTTTTTTGCAGTGTGATTAATTTTTGCCTCCGTTGATTATGTGCGGAAATCAAAAATTATTTTTATTTTAATTTGATAACTACTTAAAGGAGATCGAGTTATTAGTATTTTTTTTAATCTGTTTATTTTTCAAAGAACTTTTTCGGCTGTTTCTTTAGGGATGGGGATGCGGGAGGAATGAAATTATAGCTAGAATTTTGTATCGTGTGTAATGATTTCATTGATGTTGTTTCTGATGAGTTATTTGTGTTATTTTGTTTTGTTTACGGTGTTATAACATTGTTTTATTGAACATATTCTGAATTTAATTTTCTATCTATATTCTCTTTATATTTTGCAATTCAGTTCATTTAAATTCTAGTGGCTAATTTACATATCTAATATTATTGTTTGGTTTTCTCCAGTAGTTCTGAATCATGCATTTTATTGTTAATTCTTCTTCTTTTTTTCAACCAATATTTTTGTATTTACATAACAATAATTCAAAATTTTATTGCTAGAGTTCTTATTTTTTACTCTTAGTATATTTATAATTTCTTAAGAATATTTGAGTATTTAAAAATGTAGAGATAATAAGAAAGCAGTTCAAGTTTCAATAAATAATCAGGTTCTTTTCAGTATTTCATTGCTGCTAAATTTTTAAAAAGATGATTAGATTTTTAGAATGATGTAAAGTTGCATTTTTTTCTGAGATTTAATGAAAATCAGTGGCAACGTTTGTGACTTCTTAATATTCTCTAAATAAATAACTTTTTCGTGTAATATGAATATGAGTTGCTTTCAGCAACGTAATATATATTTTTATTTTGCTAGTTAGTGCTCTTATATAAACTCATTTGTATATATTAACGTAATTTTGTATCAGCCGTTAAAAGTATAATATTTTTCTTTCTCAAATTTAATCCGTATTTATTAAATTTATTATTTCCTTCAAATTATCTTCGCCGAACATTGTTCAAATATAGAGTTTATTTTATTTAAAGCGAAGCATACTAATTTTATTAAAGATGCCTTTTGCCGCGTAAAGAACAAATGTTTTATTTCTAATTTTCAAATCACATTTTATGACCATCTTTTGTGTTTCTTCGTGCGCCCAAATCCATTGAAAAGCGTAGGGGTTCACTTGTTTCCATTGCCAAAAATAAACGCAGGTATTATTTTCCTTCTCGAGAAATTTCTAGGTAGATATATTTATATTCCGGAAAAAAATAATAAATAAAACTTTCTGATGACGGAAAATTACATCATATAGAACCTTGTTTGAAAACAATATCCATGATATGAGAATAAATAGTTAGATAAAATATATTCTTCGCGCTAATTTTTATGTGAAGGTTTTTTTAAAGCATGAGCGTGGTATAGACATTTCAGACAATAACGTTTTAGCACAAATATAGTAGGTCGCCGAACTTGGGAGTCTCTGTCGGGGCCATTTTATCCAATGGGCTAATTGGATAAAACTATCCAATGAGCTAATTGGATAAAACATTGGCCATTGATCCAAGGGCGGAAGTTTGCCTATACTGATTTTAGTTTAATTTTGAAACAAAAAAAATTGTTTGATTATTATTTTAAGCATATTAAAAATATGATTAGAGCTTGTAACTAGACATCCATCGATTTTGTAATGTCACATAAACATGTATATCATATATATATATATATATATATATATATATATATATATATATATATATATATAATTTAAAATGGATATTTTTGTATCAATTAAATAAATAATTAAAAAATGTTAAAATACAAAAGGCTAATATATGCTTTTACACTAATTTAATTAATAAGTATTATTGTATTTAATACATATATAGAATATCAATGAAAAAATACTTTTTATACATTGTAAACGTGAAAATTAATCATGTATACAATCGAGAGTGGCTTGCAAAATCCTATTTTGAAAAGATGCCGGTCTGCAAAATTGTAAGGAGCTAATCAGAGAATAGGTGTCTTTTCTCCTTAATTATTTTAATAGGTAGGAATATTCGTAGGGTTGCCATAATTGCCAAGCTTTGATACGGGACGGATGTATGAAAAAAACTGAGTAGGTAATGGTCTAATTTACTTTTATAAAAAAAAATCAATAATCAATCTAATAAAATGAATATGTAGAATAAGAAAAAAGAAACTAGGCTAATCCTTTAGCCAAGTCATATTTTAAAGATGATTTTGCTTTCTTAATTATATATCATTTTCTTCTTTCACATAATTATAAAATTGGGTGCAATTCGTTTAAAAATTACAATGACGCAGTGTTTAGGAAGAAAGCGGGACAAATAGTAATACAGGACTGAGTAGTGAAATATGGTGAGAGTCCCGTATATACGGGACGTATGGCAACCCTAGCCATAGGCTCTGAAATTCCTAGTAACGGTTCTCGTGGTGTCCAAAATTACTCTACCCCAGGGCCCTCGGCCCTGCTCTCTGTTAATGACAACGTAATTGGATATTTGGTACGAAACTTATAAGCGCATATCAGGCGCTTTTATGCAAATTCGTTTGTAATAACAGTTTTTTTATAATAAATAAATTTAATAAAATCAGATTATTAGTGTACTAAAAAACAGAATTTTTTTTATTTTCTACTTTTCAGTCTAATTTATATTTCATCATTAGAAATATTATGAACTTGTGAAATAATTTTTTTCACAGGTGGTTCCACTCTTAGGTAATCAAAATTTAATTATATTAATCTATTAACAGATAATTAATTAGTCCTGGAGATGTTTAAAATAATGTATTGTCATGGAGAAAACGCGAGTGTACAAAATTTCCAAAATTTACGCACCAGGAAGTGAGAGAAAATTCGATTACGAAATTCCATGAACCATTCCATAATGAAAATTCCACAAACAGGAAACAAGTCAAGTTAAATAAAGGTGAATAATAATAAATAATAATAAATTCACTTCGAAGAACCAATAGAGTACGCTTACAGCACTGTGATTTACTCGAATACGAATTATTTAGAAAAAAATTCTTTATATACACTGTTAGATAACGAATTTGCAACATTTTTTAAACACATTATTTAGGTGTTATTCTATAAAATTGCTTTATTAGTGAATTTTTTTCATAAACAAGATTACTTGCTTGTGTTTCTTAATATCCAAGATTGGAATTCATTATACCTCTGGATCTCTCCGAAAATCGAATTCAATTATTCAATTTTTTGTCTTGCTACTCTGCGTCTTTTATGGATATAACAAAATGATACAATTATCGAACAAATTATATCATTTCAGTTAAAAAACAATTTATAAAAAAAGTTTATAAAAGAATTATAAATTCTGGATAGCGAAACAATATTTCGAAAACGGAAAGATACGGTAATTTCTTATTGTGACTAAGCAAATAAGTTTTTTCTGTAGATTTATAATGTCCGCTTGTATTGAATGAAATCGCAAAAATTATAAAATTTCACTTAAGAGATAAGTATAAATTGAATTATAAATATCTCATAGTTAGGGTTGCCATAATTGCGAAGCCTTGATACGGGACGTTTAAGTACTAAATAAATAAAACATGAAAAAAGTTGTTATGTATCGGTTTGTTTTTCTATTAATCTACTAATTTCTCTAATGGGGATAAAAAAAATCAATAAAGTTTAGGCAATCTAATGAAATGATGAGAGGCTAATACTTTTTTTAGCCCAGTTATATTTTAAAGTTAACTTTACTTTTTTAATAATATCATTTTCTTTTTTCACATAATTATAAAATTGGCCGCAAGTCATTGTAAAATTATAATGACGCAGAGTTTAGGGAGAAAACGGTCCTAATTCGGGACCGTGTAGTGAAATATTGTGACAGTCCCGTATATACGGGGCGCATGGCAACCCTAGAAATATACGAGAAAGTCAAGTAATGAACTTTTCCACTGGTTAATTTTCTGATTTTGGCGTCAAGACCAAATTTTTTGGACAAAATGAGGCGTTGAGTGGAAGAACAGAACAGAAGCCCATATTTAGGTCACCATCTATAAGACCTGATTTTCTGAACAAAAGCTGCAAATTAGTTTGGCTTATGTTCTGTAAATTGATCATATTAATCCTTTCGAGCTCAAATTATTAGTTATTAGTTTAAACAAATTTAAATTAAAAAAACAACTTAGAAATACTTCATATTGAGCTCCCATTTATTTTGAACTTTTAGCTCTCAGGTTATAAAACTTAGCTTTTAAAGTAAATGAATCGATCTTGTTTGTTATATCTCTGAAATTAATTAAGAATACTTTCTCCATGATTTTTTAAGAAAATATACATATAAATACGAGCTAACTGCTTTTGAACTGAACATGAAAAACGTAAAAAGACGTTTGCGCAGCTCGGAGGGTTAAAATTTTTCATTTATTGCAGATTAATTATTTTCTTAATCAATTAATTAAATAAAATTATCCATTCATTATTTATTTGTATCTAGATCATGTTGCCATTTCTAGGTTCTGTCAAACCATATCCAACCTAAATCAAGCAATGGAATACGGTTGCAGTCCCGTATATACGGGACATACGGCAACCCTACTCATAGTAAAACAATATCCTGAAAATAAAAGATACGGGTAATTACTTTGTTAAAGCAAATAAATTTTTATTCATAAGTTTTCGGCTATTACTCTCGAATGGCCGTTTCCGCTTGTGTTGAAAGAATTCGCGACGGTGGTAATCCGATCGACATTTAAAGAGGACTTTGAATTTTACCGCTCCAGAGGAATTCGTCGTAGTCATAATACAGTAAAAAAACACAGTAGTAGTTTATAAATAACATGAACCCTTGCTGGTATGTGCTGGGTATATGTCTAATAATCTTTTCAAAACATGCGCTGAAAATTAATTACGTTACAAGTCTTTTAGGCGGATTTTCTTGTTTTGAATTATCCCACTAAAACAAGCAGTAATGATGTTGTTCACAAATATACAAAATTTTTATTCTTAAAATAACACCTGTTGTATATTGAGTTCCAAGAATCTCTACTATTAACTTTTGTTACTATAGACTTTTATTTAAACTTGGTTTTTTCCATGTTTGAAAATATGGGATTTTGTAATCGATATTTTACTCTTCTCCGAATGTTATAAAGTTTTGAAATGTTGAATACTTGTGTATTCTCGATGACAACATACTATTTTACTTATTTATTTATTCATTCGAAGAAAGTACGCTGCAGAGATGACTCCATTTACAGAGCGCATGATCAAAAACGTACACAGAACACAAGCCACAAAGTGAATTAAAATACAAAGAAAAAACAGTAACTGCAGAGAATACAACAGTTAGAAGCTCAAAATAACATTAATTATAAAAATGTAGAAACATAAATGTTTTAAAACGTAAACCCGCAATTACAAAGGCACTAAAAACACACTGAGGTTCCATAAGTCCATGTTGCAAACCGTCACATTAAAATTATGAAAAATGACACAATTTTTTAAAAAATTTAGAACATTAAATCAAAAAACCATTAAAATTTTTTTTAAATCTATTGTAATATTTTCAGAATTTAATTATCGGTTAATGGATTAATTTAATTTAATTAGTCCCACCTGGTAGTGAATTTCAGAAAATTGATTCAGGATTCCGAAATATTTTAATGATGAATTATAAATTAAAGACTAAAGAGTAGAACATAATTAAAATTTATTCTTTTTGAAACACTAATAAAAGTGTGTGCTCTTTTTATGACATTAATCTTTATGTTTTAAAAGAAGTGGCTCAGTTAGAATGAATAGCGCCCAAAGAATAATATTTTTAACTCCATATTTTATTCGGATGATATTTGGACTTAAATACGTGAAATGAAAGCAGTAAAACTTTGTTTCCGCCGTACCCCGTAAGACTGACACCCCTCGTATCAATGAACCCTGTAATAACTGTGTACTCCAGCCTTCAATAAATTCACTTTTTTCCACACTAGTTTATTAATATGCGATTAAATAGGAGATATATACATATGTACAATTAGGATTCACTTTCAAGATTACTCATAATTACTAACTCGGAGTTCACCTCGAGAACTCCTACAAAAACGTGCACACGCTGTGCAGAGACCCAATCCCATTAATGGCGTCTACCACCTCGCTCGCGCGCAACTGTTCTTCAACACTTCACTTCACCTCCTTCGGCTGAGAGCCGAAACAGTTACGTGGAGGTTAGTGGCGTGACACACCCCTCACTACACCACTTTTAAAAAGACACGGATTTTTTGAAATAGAAGTTCCAGTTATCATGTCTTAAAAAATTATTTTGAAGATTTCTTGGCTATGAATAAAGATCATAAATTTATTATAGCGGAGTTGCCATAATTGTCAAACATTGATACGGAGCGTTTAAGTACTAAATAAATAAAACATGAAAAAAGTGGGTAGGTGATGGTTTATGTTACTTTGATAATAAAAATCAATAAAGTTTAAGCACTCTAATAAAATGAACACGTAGAATAATAAAAAAGATGTGAGGCTAATCCTTTTTAGCCCAGCCATTTTTTAAAGTTGATTTTATTTTCTTAATTATATCATTTTCTTCTTTCACATAATTATTAAATAGGGCACAAGTCATTATAAAATTATAATGACAAATCAAAATTGCTTTAATTGTCTCCACTGATGGAGTTTAGGGAGAAAACGGGACAAATAGTAATACGGGACTGAGTAGTGAAATATGGTGAGAATCCCATATGTACGGGACGATGGCAACCCTAATTGTAGTTAATTCAGTCTGTGTAATAGATGGTATAAAATCATTCGCTAAATTTAAATTTTTATCTTTTTACGAAATCTGAAGCAGAAACATTTCCCACTTACATGTAATAAATATTGAATTATTTGCAGTTTAGGGAAAAAAGAATGATTAATGGGATCATAGAAATTCTCCCCCCTCCGATCCAATCAATTTAAAATAAGAACTTATAAATAATATAACTTACTTATTGACTGATTATTTTCTTCGTATTTATTTTTAACTTTATTATGGATGGTCATATTTAATAAAATTTATTTCGGAATTTGAGAACTGATTTCAATATTTAAAATGAATGTAAGGGAATTTTATTTCCTAAAAAAATTAAAATTCAATGTTATACTTTTGAAGCAAATTTATTTTTTAGAGTTTTATTTATTTATTTTTTTAGATGGCTAATAATATGTTAATTTAAATATAATTTTCTATTCATGAAAGAATTATTCTTAAGCTTTCCAGGATAAAAGGCATTTATTTCTAGGAAAAAATAAAATAAAAGACAGCGTTGAATCGCTGTATTTTACTTTTGAACTTCCGTTTGTCAGCAGAGCTGCCATTTTTGTCTTAGTTGCTGATCTTTAGTCAGTGATCATAATTTCACGTCTCAGGTGTATAAAGGACCACACGACAGAAGAATAAGTCAAGACAGACTTTTGGGGGCTGTATAACAATGAAACTAAATAAATCGCCGGGCGTTAAATGAGATACGGAAAACTTCTTTTGACTGAAATAAATTATACTTACTTAAAATAAAAGAATCCACCTTGATTTTAATAACTAGCTTTTACCAGCTTAAAAATTTCTTTGTTTTGTGTATCTTAATCAAATTTAAAATCACTAATATATAGTGACAGAAGCACTGGGTTAGTCCCAGTTTTTGACGTTTTGTCTTGGTTTTAACAGCTGTAAATGTTTTCCAGTTTAGAACGAAGCTACCTAGATTGTTTGTCTTCTGTTATACATAAATAGTTCACATTAAAAAAGTTTAAATAAAAATAACTAAATTTAATTTTAAAAACTTAGCTCCACAAGAATTCTCCTCCCCAAATTTTGATATAAATATGTAGATTATTAATACTATTTTAATAAATAATGACAGTTCGGTATTGTAATTCCGTTGAATTTTAATATTTTATTTTGACTTTGTGTTGGATCGTCTTATCATCAATGCAAATGGTAACGAAGATAGACGTCACGGATTAACGTACAGTCACGGTTTCTGACTGTTTGTTCTGGATAGAAAGAAAGGAATAAAGCCAGCATTTGATCATGCCGTGACTGTAATGAATTACTATAAATATCTAACAGAATATGTTGCGTTTTTCTCAAGGTGTACGAAACTAATTTAGCTTAGTTTCATCTATTGGTTTTGCATTGGTGTGGGAAGAAATGGACATTGAATAAACTGTTTTGGCTTTATGCAGGCGCTCTTCAGATGTTTCTGAAAACCAATCGATTACCAATGTTAAAGCCATCTTTTTCTTTGTTTTCGAGCTAATAAATTCTTTCTGTTTGAAAAAATAGGCCCAAAATAAGTTGTTGCTGTTATTTTGCTGAAATCAATCAATAATTTTTTTTAAAAATAAGTGTCTACCATATGATCGTAGTTCAATTGGAGAGAAAAGTAGGGCTCCTCGAAAGAATTCAATAGTCTTGAGCCTAAACACCAATTACATCTCTTTCGACACAGCAGTGGGAGTCTAGTATCGTATTTCACTGCCATTCCGTGAAAGACCACCTTTTGTTTCCGCATAATTCCTTCAACGTACTCGAATCCGAGTTCTTTTACGATTTCGCAGTTTATGTTCCTGATGACATCAACTGAACTGGTTTTTCTATCCGCTGTCACATCCACGGGCTTCGAAAGTAATTGCACATCCCCTGAGTTGGGATGGTTCCTGGCTTCAGGTGGAATTCGTCTCGACTTTTCTTTGGGCAGAACATGTTACTTCTTAGTACCGACCGCTAACTTTTATTGTTAGAGACGTTTGGTCATTGCGAAAGAATGGATTTTAACATTGGACTCTGTTTGATGTCACTGATTCGCGGGAAAGATTTATTTACTTATTTTAATTTAGACTGGAGTTTCTTAAGCTGTTGAACGCGACCTCGAATGACTTCATGCTGTTGAATTTTGGTGCTGCAAAAAGTTTGACAACTCTTCGCGTAATCTGACAGCTTGTGCCCTCTTCGATCGTTCAAAACTAGTTAAGAAATAATGAGGAAAACCTTAAGATTCCAGACATTTAATTAAACTTGAAATAGCTTAATGCATATATGACATCCATGCGTCAATTCTTGATGTGATATTCTCTGCAACTTCCTGCTTGAGAGTTCTGAAATTTCAATCAAAATTAATTCAGAGCACATGAAAAGTTTTCTTAAGTCTGTTATTTCTAATAGTTCACCAAGATTTTATCATTTTTTTCACACATAAATTAATCTCTCTCACAGAGATCACATGACTCGTCAACCTTCAAAACGTTTGGTATAGATCAGATTTATAAGTAAGGTGATTTATATTTCAACGACAACTTTTTATTTAACAAAATTACACAACATGATTTCAGATCAAGAAAAGCTTCGAAACATTAAAATTTTCATACATTTTCTGGTGTACATAAGAGATTACTGAACTTTTTTGTATTTTACTCTTTATTTTTTTCGCGTTGTTTAATCAAAAGAAAAGTCAAGAAAATTGTGATGAAAAATAAAGCAGCCTTTTTGCTGATGAGTATAATCAAACTGAAGATTTTGACATTTTTTTAGACATAAAATCTCATTAATTGTTACAATATATTAATTATGAAAATTAATTTATTTGCTTATAATTTATTGTGGCTTATCTATTATTTTTATATTTTTTGCATGTCACTAAAAATATTCTGGTTATGTATATTTTAAAATTACATTATTCCATGAGATGTTCCTTTCTGATGACTGCCTTACATCTAAACGGGCGAGATAACTGATCACAAGTGCTAAATGAATATTTGATTTCGACAAGACATCTCGCTCATAGCGATTAATGTATCAATTCTATACATGCATATTTAAACAGTATAAAGATTCATGAAACATGCATGGCCTAATCGTGGCAGAAACTTGCTTCCTAGGACTGCGAATCACAGCATTGAAGCACTGCTTTTACGGACCTAACGCACGCTTCATCTGTCGTTATATAATGTATATGGAGCTAATGCACCAAATACAGAAGCTCCTCCTATCTGGCCGAAGCCGTACGGAATTTTGTGAACGTAGCCCACTCAGAACAAATGCAGTCAACTCCTTCTCCAAAACCACTGAAATATTCGTGTAGGTCTGAGTTTCTACCGCCGCTCCATAACAGATGAAACAATTATAATATAACAATTAAAACAAAAGGAACGCTGGAAAAGCACCATTCCAACTCAGGAAGTCAAACGTGAAGACATGGGCTTTTTGAGGATGTCAATAGCGCCCTTTTTTTGAAAGGCGAATAAAATACTAAGTCAGAAATATCTTTTTGAAGCCAGCGTTTTGGCCAATCGTCTCTTTCTTTTCCCCACATTTTATGTTTTAATAAAATATGTTCAATAGACTCAAGTTGTTCACCACATGGACAGCCTCCTTCTTTGCCGAATAGTCTCACTTGATGCTCGCCAAACACTCCGTGACGTGTCAACACTTGGTTATAGTAGAAGTCACCATATAGTCTATTGAATTGAACTTCTTTAAAAAATTTCATAGTCCATGATCCCTTTGCTGAATTACTCCATCTTTCTTGCCATTTCGTAGCAGGTAATGCCTTGCCCCTATACCTAACTTGAGCTTTTTACGGACCAAATTCAGTGTCTATTCGATCTTTACTTGCGGAAAGCTTAGCAAGTGCATCTGCTCTCTCATTTCATACAGTTCCATTGTGAGCCCTGATCCACTGCAATTGCATTTTGGTTAACTTTAATTTCTTCTTAATTTCAATTATAATCTTCCTTTTCTTATCAGTTGATTCAATAGCCATTAGGGAGTTCATCTGTAGCTATAGTTAAAATGTCTTTATGTTAATGTTTGGTGGTGTAGTTCTAACCCCACTTCCTATAGCATATATAGCCAAGTCCGTTAATCAAGGACTCGAGGTAAAGGGGAAGTATGGAATTTTCTGTTCGACAAAACGATCTTGGAGCAGCTACGTAGCACCTGAGGTAAAAGTCTGACTTAGCTCCAATAAAAGGATAGGATGTCTTCCTGGAGGACTTTCAGGATGAGCAGTCCCACATTTGTGTATCGTTTGGAGGATAACCAGGAAAACGGCAGTTTGGCATATCTAGCCAAGTGCATGAGTCAAGGATTCATGTTGAAGAATAAGTGTGACATCGTCTTTTGATCAAGCGACTATGGGGAGTAGAAATCCGACTTTACTCGATTATATGAGGGTAGGTTGCTTTCTTGGAGGAGTTTTAGGGAAATCTGATCCACATTTGTGTTTCTCTTGGAGGAAAAACAAGAAAACTTCTAGCAACCAGTCCGACCACAGCGAGTAATTCGTTGCTAACGCGCATATCGCTCTACCAGTTTGTGAATAACGCTGGTATAGGGCACAGCCAGAAGTTAGAACCCTTAACCTTTAGCGGCGGATCAAACCCGCAACCTGAATGTTTCCTCAGCAATGCGAACACCTCAATTTTCTAGGCTAATGGTGGGCATTTTGGACTGGAAGGTAAGATGTCGTCTTTGCCACCTAATCATAGCTCGAAATTAAGAAGTCCATTCATAATGATTCTCATGAAGCTTCAAATATGAACGTCAATCTAACATCCTAATAGAATGAAATCAAAAATTTAAATAAAATGAAGTGAGTGAGACGTAAACAAGGTTAAAAATACATAAGTTTGGGGATTTTGAAATCAAGTAAACTCTATCACATCATTGTTTCATTAATATACTGAGTATATAAAGGTCATTCTTGCAAGGATGTGCAGTATTGAGTGCTGCAATAACTCCATAAAAATATGTGATATTTTATTTTAACTAAAAATTTAAGTCTAGAGGGAAAACTAACATCACATAAAGCCTGGAAGAGAAATAATAATAGCATCCTTCCCGATAAGTGGCAATTTTATTTTATGTTTGCTCTTGATGTTAGATATTTATGACAACGCAAAGTCAGAAACAGGTCACAATTGTTCACTTTGTCACAGTCATCGAATTGATTGCTTTTTAAGGCATCAAAGTGACCTCATTTTATGACGAGAATTTAACCGCATTCCATCGTGTTGTTAAAAAAATCATTTTCTTTTCTAAGCATATTGCACGACAAAATGCTGCATTTTAGAAAGTGATATTTTCCTTAAAGTCTCTGGAGCTTCGAAGATTAAAGAGAGTTTGACATGCATTGCTTTAGGTTTAATACTCATTATTATTATGTGAAAAGTTATTTATTATGTTTTATGACATCGGAGCATGCTTACTTGATGTTTTTGTGCCAAATGCCTAAAATTACAATTATTTTATATAGCAACCTTATAGTCCCTACGCAATGTCACAGTGAAGTCAAAAAGACATGAACAATCTGTGGGATGGGATATAATGATGGGTGGTAAATCGTGCATTATTATGACGACATTACAAAAAGGCAGTGCCGTGTCACTCACTGTCTTTATAACTTTTTTCTTCGTAAACAGAGGTACCTTTTAAATACTTCTTAGGTCGCATGTGTTAAGTTTTAATTGATTAAAATATATTAACGTCCTGCTTTGAAGCAATACGAGGGATATTTGGGGACGGACCTCGTAATTTTGAACCGCTGTCAGATGACGAGGGCGACACCTGAGCTGCCATCTCCTTCTCCAAACCAGCGGGAGGACGTTTGGCCACTATGTATGATTTAGCTTGCAACAGGCCCCATACACGGCGGATCTTCGGTGGAATCGGGTTTCGAACTTGGGACCCTCTTGCCCCGAAGCCGAGACTTTAACACTAGGCCACAGCTGCCTGCTAAATTTCAAATTATATATGTAAAAAAACTTTTTTGGAGCATAAGATATTTTTAAGGCTCTATAGCTTTCGATGCAATTAAAATTTAAAAAAGAATGAGTCGACAATCAAATTTCTTGAGTTTCCGATTCCTTTCTAGCCCCTCGAAAATTTGGTATTTTGCTACTGCAAAAGGTGTATTTGTCAGTTAAGAAATATCTCCATTTTCTTTTCTTTGTATTTTGCAACAACGTTAATTTATTGTGGAACTCATGTTGAAATAATTTTCAAAGGAGATTGTTCTACTGTTATTTTATTTTAATTCATACAAAAGTATTATTTATCTTTTAATTTGTAGCAAAATATAAAAACGAATACAGTTTAGAGGAAAGATAAAAGGTTTGAAATAGTTGCTTTCAGTTAAACGTATTCATTTCCGACGCAACTTCATGAGGCATTATTAACTATTTGCTTTCACTAAATGAACTACAGTATTATTTTAATATAAAATTGCAAATATTAGAACATTTTTGAAATAGCTGGAATTTGATAACGTAGCTCTATTTTTGAAAGTAATGAATGATACAAATCCTTTTCTATCATAACGTAATTAATATTTATTTCATTTCCTTACTCCTAAAGTAGATTTAGTTTATTAATCTTCGTTAAACCTTTTTTAATTACTTTCGTAACCATATTTATCACAGCAGATTTTTCATATTAGTAGACAATTTATTCAATATATCGTCGCTTAACAAACAACACCACCTATCTCAATATTTGGAACTTCAAAGAGGAAGAAAACACTGAATTTTTTGCGAACAATAAACGAATATTTCTGATTTTTTTTAACATCTGGTATGAACATCAGACAACATGCTCCTAACATATGTGAAAAAAAAAATCAGAAATATTCGTTTATTGTTCGTGAGATGATGATTGAAATGAGATAGGCAGTGTTGCTTGTTAAGCAACTATATATCCGTATAATAAAACTGATGAATTTCATCCAGTTAGCAAAAATCAAGGGGAAGACATAAAATGTTTTTAATTGTTTTCGTATCATTTTTTTTAATACAACGGCAGTTTTTTCATGTCAGTGGGCTATTTATTCATTATCCATCCACATAATAAAATCCACGGGTATCACCCAGTAGCAAAGATAAATGGAAGTACGTATATGTATATCAGTTATATTATCCCTATAGTTAATTCTTCAAAATAAAAACGGTCTAACTTTCATTTCGAGCCATTCAATTAGGAAGAATTAGAGCTAACTTTATATCGAGCGGATTGAAAGACAAATAATTTCTTCGCGAAGTCTGGCCAAGCGAAGTTATGACGTGATATGATGTAATAAATCCTACCTATACATAGGTTTCTCCAACAGAAACTATAAAGAGGTTTCATAATTATCATGAGAATAAATATGAGAAAAACAGGATTCTTTCTGCATAATTTTCTGATCACGTTACTAATATTCGAAGCTCCATATATCATCCTTGTTCAAGGAACCTGTTGCCTTCAACAAACGCACGTTTTTGACTCTTCAGCGCATACTTCACCAAGCAAATTCTATTTAGCTGGATCATCGCACAATATAAATTGCGTCTCTTTAACTCTATTCCCTAATGATACAAATAGGTCTGTAGGAGTTGAAATGTTTTGTAAATTATGCTGTTAAAAAAAGAGTATAATCTCAATCATGTCTAAAAGGGTATAATCTCAATCATGATACTTTTACGGGTTTCGGTAATGTAAAGACAACACATTTTTAACTATTTAAATGATATCACTCAATTAACCCTTTGTTGTTTAACAATTATTCAAAACAGAAATGTAAATTAATGTTTTAGATATTGTAATAATAATGTATTTAGCCTGTAAGAAAAGAAAATTAAATAGATTTGATTTAACCTTCACTCTAGACAGGTTGTCACATTTATCTTTCTTGCGTAACACATTCAAATATTCTTTTAAGAGGATAAAAAAATTACCTACTCTTATAACAAAAAATGATGCATAGTTGTTTTCAATACATGGTAGATCATGGTAGAATATATCGTTATTTTCAATATATGGTAGAAAAATTTACACCTTATCGCGTTCCAGCAAGTAATGATTACAAGCTTGTACTTATAGTTTAGGGTGGTAATAAAAGCCTTGTAACAACCAGGGCCTGATTACCAAATAGGCAAAGTGGGAAACTGCCTATGGGCCCCTCAATTTTGGAGGGCCTCGAGGACTCAACATATTTTTGCGGTATTTTCAGGGTAATATAAGGGGAATTGGAACCCTAAGTCCGTTAACCCTAATCCTGTTATTTCGATGTACCCTTTCTCAAAATCTGTTATAGATTCAAGTTTGAAATTTTTTATACAAGTAAAGTACACCTTCCTGATTATACTGAAATGATTTTTTTTAAAAAATTCAGAAACTTATTTTTTACAAATTTTATTGTGTCAAAACACAAAATGGGAAATTGGCAATTTCGATGTACCTTTTCTCAAACTCTGTTACAGATACATGCTTGAAATTTTTTATACAAGTAAAGTACACCTTTCTCATTCTACTGAAATGAGCTTTTTTTTAAAAAAGCTCAAAACTTTATTTTTTTTTCAATTTTTTTTTGTCAAAATAGGGTAAAATTTCACTGTCTAATTAAATATTTTGTAAATTTATAAATATTTAAAATTAACCAAAAACTAATTTCAGTATAATGAGAAAGGTGTACGTTACTTCTATAAAAAATTTCAAACATGTATCTGTAACAGATTTTGAAAAAAGGTACATCGAGGTAATAGGGTTAGAGTTAACGGACTTAGGATTCCAACTCCCCTTAATTTTGTGCTTTCATTTGATTTACAAGGACCAAGTACTCGCATATACTCAAATTAAAATCAAGTATCTTTTAAATTTCAAAATATTTGGCTCAGGATTTTTTCAAGTTTTCAAATTCATTGCAGATCAGTATCGTCTAATATTTTTTTTCAATTGGCGGAATGACTCACAACTCAACAGCCCAGGCAATATTTCACTATTAACTGTTTAGAATACGTTAAAAAGAAATATAAGTGTTTTTTACTATTTTGTTTAAAATTACTTATAAATTGAAATTTTTCATACGCGATATTGTGAAACCAACTCTCTTAAAGGTGATCCGCAACTAAATGTTTTGTCATTTCAGTTCGTCGTAATATTTGTTACTTAAAAACTGCTTGTATAAAAATTAAATTAAAATCGGTAAAAAATATCTGGATTGAGAAGTTTAAAAGGGGAAAAGGGGGCCCAAAAAACTTTCATTGCCTAAGGGCCCCCAGAAAGCTTAATCCGGCCCTGCTAACAACTGACAATAGAAAACTAATAATTAAATAATAATATGAATTTTTAAAAATTAAAAAGCATGCTGTTATTAATGCATTAAAATGTGGAAAATAATTTGCTATCAAAAATCCGGAGATCAAAGAAAACATCGTAAAAATGTGAGGTGCTGATATTAATATTATAAGTAAATTGGAATTCTAATCAAATTCATAACATATTTTTAGTTTTTATTTGAGTGTTTAAAAATTTATTGTTTTCAGCACCTGAGGCTTTTAAGATCTTAGCGTTGACCTTCAGAATTTTGATTAGAAAGGTTATTTTCTACGTTTTAGTATTCTAATAAAAGCGTACTTTCTAAAAACGGTTGAATTTTATTATTTTACATTTTAGTTTGTAATGTATTTCATAATTCAATATTATAATTAATATGGAATTTTGTAATCAATTATTCTGAAATTCACTACCAGATAGCACCTCGCGTATTGAACCAAAACTAAATTAAATTAAGCGATCAATTGATAATTAAGTTCTGAAAATGTTAAGATATTGAATTGTCATCGAGAGCACACAACTAGACAGAACCGCTTGGATGTGTGGCCTGGGAAATCACATTGGGTAATTATTACGTACGCAAACAAAACTAAGCTTCTTTGTATTGTGTTCAAATGTTTTGTTCCTATCATGCTTAGAAGGAAGTTAGAGCCATTTTTATTTGGTGTAATCGTTTTGAATCACCCTGTATAATTAAAGTTAGTTGACCATCCACATTTATCTAAGCTTAGATTGATTAGAAACTTTGAATTGTGTTTTTGTAATGTTGATGAAATTTTGATGATAGAGGAAATTTTGATGTTATTTTCTATAAAATTCATATCTATTTTTCATGTGTTTACTCCACAAAGCATGAACGCCCACTTACCATTACAAATGTAATCTTAATATGAATCGAAATTTCGCATACGTAAAATCATACCGTTCAACACCTGTTAGATCGTAAAGTAGGGAAATATGAAAGGACGGAAGATGATCTGCACGTGCTCAGAATACAACTTTACTAAGCAAATTCCCTGTTGGAGTGCATTTGTATATTGAAAAATAATTTTTTTGGAATGTGTCAACTTCAACTACAGATTAGATTCGGAAATTCAAAAAGTTTTTATTACATCACTAGGTAGAATTTCAATGAAGGTATCACAAAAGATTGAACGCGGATGATAGCATTATGTTGAACATATAGTCGTTTTACTTGTAATTTTGCTCCACTGCCATTCGTTTCACGTTCCCGCTGATATTTATCGTGTCCTTTCGTGAAGGATATGAAAATCTGAATATTACTACTCGCACGAATGCTGCGATGTCTTGACTTTCTATGGAGCTTATTTTATTTTCGAGAAAAGTGTATGTTCGGTTATTTTTTGATACTTTTTACTTTTTTCTCGTTCTGAATGCAAACGCTAAAAAAATTATCTAAACGGTGGTCTCTCTTATTTTAAGATCAAATTTTGAGATGAAATAGATGTTGAATTTTAAGTAAAACATAAGATTTAACGTTTTAAATTTTTTCTAACGTTTGCTTTTACGACTACTTTTGGGCCTATTGCAAGCCGCTCAGGTCTTGGTATTCCTTTCATCAGGACCGGGATGCGCTAGGAACATTTTTTTTATTTCATTCCAAAGTTAGACCTTTGTCATTATAAATTCAATAGTTGCTTAATATATTTTCATGGATTTTTCAAAATAGGTATGTCGAATCAATTCTGTGAATATTAATTGAATCGGCAGTTTTAAGAAGGGAACGAGTCCAAAATCTGTTTTCTCGGGGAAATAGAAAAAAACCGCTTCCTATCTTTCTTATTTATTGTTTTTTTAACCAAAAATTTATATGAGATTCTTTACGTCAGTGGTTTATTTAATGATTTTCGTACCTTTTTAACAGACGACAATGGCCTTCTATATGATAACACACGTTTTGTGCACGCTGTATGCGTTTCGATTTGTTGGTTCTTGTTCCCTTCTTCCCTGCTGATTTTTTATTTTTTTGCATTCTCTTGAGAGAAAGCTCCTTGTGTACCAACAAGTATAACACAAGGCTTAAAGAAGTAAGTAAAATACTCAAAAAAGGGTTGAAGGAAGTTTCAAAGGAAATTATACAAATGCAAATTCCAAAAATAATAGGGAAAAAGTTACGAAAAAAATGTACAACAATTGGTCACATCCATACGAACATATGAAAGGAATTAAGCAATTGTAGAGGGACGAGACTCATGTTTATATGGAATGCCGCTGTTGAGGAATTAATTCAATTTCAGGAACCATTTTTATTAGATGGCTAAGTTCCACGACACAGTACATTAAAAGATATAAGACGCAAGACAGAGAACAACAACACAAGACAAGTACACAGAAGAAGAGGGAGAGGCATCATGGGAAAAACCCGGATGGCTTTAGTAGTGCCACCTACCATAAAAAGGAGAAGGCAGTGAATTGTAACCGCTACACCATGAAGTTAATTAACAAGGGGAATAGATACAGAAACTTATTAATATTTTTAAAAAATTGTATAAACGTAAAATAAATTGTCACATCTACACAAAAAATGGATAATAACGAGAAATGGAGTAAAAGCTGTCGAAGGTGAGGAGAAATGAAAAAATAAATCAAGAAACAAATAAAAGCAAACATACGCAAAAATATCACACAACACATCAATCAACCAAATTACGCACAAGTAACAAAGAAAAAGGGTCTGATCCAAATATAAGTATATAAAAATTGAATTCCAAATATTGAAAAGGAAAGAAAAATAAGAAAAGAAATAAGAAAATAAATATAAATGCCAGTAAACATGCACAAAATTTGTAGTCTATACAATGTGGGGGAAAATGCTGTCGATAAATTCACAAAATCATGCAAAACATGTTCTGTTCTGGACAAAAGTAGAGGAAGATGGAGACCATGCTAAATTGTTTTTCTTTAGACTTTTGATGAGTAAACATCTTGCGGGAGTGAATTTAGAACAAGAAAGTATCAAGTGCTTAACATCCTGAATCTTGCCACTAGAGCAAGAACGCAAGTCTGTTCGAGATAAATTGAAACGGTTAAGATATGCTTTAAAGTTTCCATGTCCAGTGATGCTGCTGATTCGATTTAAGTTTTATTCATTCTGAGATTGGCAATAGAGCACTTCATTATAACTTACCAGTGGTATAGTGTGTTAAGGCCGTTCATGGCTTGGCAGAGAAACATGAGAAGGAGGAAGAAGTTTATGAATTATATCTTATGGTTGTATTCTTAATCAGCATTATTCAAGAACTAGTAGACCGATATACGCTTCAGTAACGAATTGCTCGCTCTGATTGGGTTGGTTGCTGGGGACTTTTCTGATATTGCTCCAAGCGAAACTCAAATATGGACCAGATTCCCCTAAAAACCCGCCAAGAAAGCAACCTACCCCATATATTGGAGTTAAGTCAAATTTCTACTCTCCATATTCTCTTGACCACCAGAAGATACCATACTCCCCCTTTGTCATGAGTCCTTGACCCATGGGCTTGGCTAGATATGCTAGTCTAAGCAGGATTAGAGCAACCAGAATTCATTATGGTTTTGATTTTATAATTTATTTATTTTGATATTTTTCCATTATTACTTATTTCCACTATCTGAATTTTATTTCACATTTTTTGTAAAGAAACTGAAATAAAAATATTAGAACGAGGCGAGACGAGGCTAGTATGGATGTGCCACTCGATCATAAGAAAGCAGGATATTACATAATAATTGGAGCTAATGAATAGGAAAATCTTTTTGTGCATTGATTCCTTTTGTTCCTTAAATGGATATAATGTAAGACACGATTCAGTATTGCTTGCAATACTGGAGAAAAAGAGTATAGTTGCAGTGAGGACTCAAATAACACTGATTGTAGTTAAACAAATGCTAGCTAGCAGTGGCATAGAGACCCGGGAGCAAGGAGGTTATTTATGCCCCCGAGCGCAAGTTTTAGGGGTCGCCATGGGGACAAGACACTAATGCGTTAATGCCAGTTTTTGAAGGGGCGAAGAAATAACGCCATTTCCGGGCGCCACTTATCTTTGCTACACCAATGCGCCATGTACCTTCGCTACGCCACTGTTCATGGTGGTAAAACATTACTTTATTGTCACTCTTTAAGGTCAAACACGATGAGGAAGTGAAAAAATACCATACCCCGGGTTCTGTTTACACAAGCTAAGCCGCTGATGATGAAGGGGGAATCGTATTATGATCCGGGCGCCACTCACCTCGCTACGCCACTGCTAGCTAGAAGTTTGGCTAAACCGCTGCTTCTGCCAGGCTACTTGTTCTGCCGACTGTAATGATCACGGTAGTTTCTCAAGACTGTATCGTCGATATTTTTGGAAAATTATACTTTGTCAATGTAAGGTCTTTGATTACAGTAATTTTATTCAGCTTTGCTTTGTCTTGATTTGTATTGTTATTTTTGGTTTTCTTGAGCTGTTGTGCTTCTTCTCAAATAGTACCATTTTATACACTTTTATTTAACTTGATTTGTTTCATATTTGTAAAGATACCTTTCTAATAAAACTAGATTCTCTTTATTACACACTTTTATTTAACTTTACTAGTTTCGTGTTTGAAGGTGGAATTTTGTGGTCGATTTTTCTCTAACTTCCTGTGTGCTAGTTTTGAAATTTTATACACTTGTGTCTTCTCGATGACAATGCACCATTTTAATATTTTCAGAACATAATTATCAGTTAATATATGAATTAAATTTTGATTCCACACCAGTAACACCACCTGATAGTGAATTTGATAAAAAAAAAGTGAATTCAAAATTCCATAATATTAATGATAATGAATTACAATTTTAAAGCTGAAAAGTAGAAAATAAAATGCAAAAATATTTTCTTTTTAGTGCACTGATAAAAGTGCGGTTTAAAAAATTGTTCAAGAAATTTTTAAATATATATCTCTATAGTACTTTATTTAATGAATGGTTGCGCAAATTGGTCAGCTGTTGAGCTACGGATGTATATTGTGAATACATATATTATACTAATGGTCGATTGTTCTAGGAATATTATTTAGGTGCATCATTGATTATGATTCATAATCGATGTTGATATTAAAAAGTAGATGAGGTAGAATGAAAATATCCTGTTTTATATGATAACATTGTTACATTGATGAATCGGAAAGGATACTGTTGCAGCCATTATTGTAAGTTTACAGAGCAATAACTTTAATAAACTAAGTGAGGAATCAGAGGTGGAAGAAATAAAAGGCGACACTATAGCGAAGGAATGAAAGTTGCTTACAAAACCTTATTTCGAATCATTAGTAGGCATTGTTGCTTACATGATGAAGCAGCTTGAAGAAGAAATAAATTTATTTCTATGGGTCAGTTGCTTTTCCAAAATAAATATGTGATATATATACATTTATGTCTTTTTACTAAAACATGGTTGGAATTTTTTATCAAGATACAGATTTTTTTCGTCATGTGTGTTGTCTAAAGGAAACCATTTAGTATTTATGTAATATTTATTTATAAACCAAGGAACAGACCGAAGAATAATTCTTTTCACAAATACTGAGTACATAGTCAGTCCACATTAAGTTGAATCTGCGTATTTCCGCTGCATATGCATTGTATAATTAAGAATGGGCGATTTTAAAAATACTTCATCATTTATTAGATATTAATCTAGTTTTTACCCACTTACGACACGCAAACTAGCGAAAGCAGTGAGAAAACCAAGATCTTTCAAGAATATCTCGCATTATACTTCCATCTAATCCGAACACCTTTGCATATTCTGTTCAGATCCGCACTGAGAAATGATGATCTTAAAAAGAGATTCAGCCTTTGTCAGATTTTAATGCACTTTTTACCTACTTTCGACTCGCAAACTAGCGAAAGCAATGAGAAAACCAAGATCTTTCAAGAATATCTCACATTATACTTCCATCTACTCCGAACACCTTTGCATATTCTGTTCAGATACGCACTGAGAAATGATGATCTTAAAAAGAGATTCAGCCTTTGTCAGATTTTAATGCACTTTTTACCTACTTTCGACACTGAAACTAGCAAAAGCAGTGAGAAAACCAAGATCTTTCAAGAATATCTCGTATTATACTTCAATTTACTCCGAACACCTTTGCATATTCTGTTCAGATACGCACTGAGATATTACGCTAAGAAATGGGGGGAAAGGAGGGAGTCTAGGCTGTCTCGTGAAGCTCATTTGTCAGCAGGTAGTCGACTCAGGTAAATAGATGTAACTCCTTCCTTCCGTAAATGGCCTTGTGGAAGGTCAGAAGCTAACAATGAAAACGATCGCGATAACACTTGGGAGAACTTCAACAGCTACTTGTTACCTGCTGGAGCGTTTTATTAATTCTCTCGATTGAAATTTTCTTTTTGTACACTGTCAGTCACTAATCATTCGTGTATTTATAGCTTTCAGTCTTAAAAACTAATAGCGGTAAATAAAAGTACGATAAGTCTGCGCAATGCATTTTGTTTCATTTTGCTCTATGGAAAGTCAGCAAACACTTGTTCTCACTGGACTGTTCGCTTTCAAAACAATTGCATTGGCAATAAAAATGTTTTTAAAAACACGCTTTTTTTAAAGTAATAAAAAGTAGAACATAATTTTAAAGAAATCAAAAATAGGTCTTCAAAACAAAGTCGTAAAGTCGTCTAATGATATTCATTCTGGCTTAATTTCTTTATGGCATTCTTTTCAGCGCCTCGCGCTTTTACGATTTTGGTTTTGCGTATATATTTGTGATAAAAATCTATTTTCTACTTTTTATTCCACTAATAAAAGCGTGTTTTAATTTTTTAATATATTTCGTAATTCATTAAAAGAATTATTACGGAATCTTAAAATCAATTTTTATTCAAATTCAGCACCAGATGGCGCCAAAAGTATAGTATCAAATTTTATTAAAAATCATTTAATTAACTGAAAATTAAGTTTTGAAATCATCGGGAAGACACAACTGTACATAAAAAGTGACCAAAAATTACAAAACTCGTATCTTTACAAACATGAAACAAGTCGAGTGAAATAAAAGCGTGCCAAAATAGTTTAGCAATTTTTATGTTTTCAAACACTTCCCAATTCTGATTATTATTTTATCTTATACAGTAAAACACCGTTTATACATTTCTCATTTATACGTCGTTTACCTTTATACGTCTTTTCATCACAGTCCCAATTCATTCGTAAGCATTGTTATGATAAAGTACTTCGTTTGTACGACGCAAAGCTTCGGTTATGCGTTGTTTTCCCACTTTTTTTGCAACTTTTACAAATTTTCTGCCTGTCGTTATTTCTTCTTTGTTATTAAATAGGAAACTTTTCCTACTTAAGAGGGAAAATAGGGGTTTAACATCCTTTTCTTCCCTGCCATTTTGAAATAAAAGTCTATCTGCATGTACATAAATTGACTTCCTGGAGGTTCAAGGGCAAAATACTTTAAGATTAAACCTTTAAAAATTTTCAAGTAATAGTAAAGGAGTATTTGCGATATCTAAAACTTACTGCGGTATTTTAGCTTAGTATCACAACTTCTTCAAGCTCTCACAAACTTGAATCCTTATGTCACAAAAATGTAAAAAAATCGTCTCATCACAGCATTCCAGTGTGCGATGACAGTATTCAATATGATGTCATAATATATACAGGGTGCCCACTAAAGTCCCTTACCACCCTTTTAACTACCGAATGGCTGCAGCTATCTTCATAAGAGTGGTGTCTAGGCATGGTAAAGTGACTATGCGCTACTGGATGAAACCACTTACAGCGCCACCTGGTGGAAAACGGCGGAGTTAGCGTTATTATCTCTAAAACGGTACGAGATAGAGGAAAAAAGTGAATTGCGAAGTTGTAGAGCATCATCTATTTAGTACAAAAAGATACCTTGTGGACGCAAATGCTTAGAACAGAACGCTTAAAACACGTATTTGTTTGTTCGCGATTTCCTACACAGGCACGTAACAAAACATTCTTAGAAAGAAAAAAGAAAAAAAAACTAATTATCACAAGATACCTTTATTTTCGATGTTCAAACTTCTCTCAGTCAGCTACAATGCACATCTGGACCCTTACTTGAACTTCACGTTGCACAGGGTGTAGCATAGCGGTGCCTCGTTGGCACAAGCATCCGTAATGAAGCGTTCTGTTTTTAGCATTCATGACCATAATGTGTATTTTTGTACTAAATCGATGATGCTCTACAACTTTGTAATTCACTTTTTTTCTCTATCTCGTACCGTTTTAGAGATAATAACGCTAACTCCACCGTTTTCCACTAGGTGGCGCTGTAAGTGGTTTCATCCAGTAGCGCATAGTCACTTTACCATGCCTAGACACCACTCTTATGAAGATAGCTGCAGCCATTCGGTAGTTAAAAGGGTGGTAAGGGACTTTAGTGGGCACCCTGTATATCACTTATAGGCAAGAGGGTACAAAATTGCTATGAACATGACATCGATAACATCTTAGAAATTATTTCTAAACTTTTTCTTGACAAGATGCACTAATCTCTCATTGAAACTACTTTTTGGAATCATCGAAACCTCTTTCAAGGGAAAAGATTAATAGCTGGTAAGTTAGCTATGTCGACGTTGCCTCGTCACAGGTCAATATCAGTGGTGACATTCCATTCAGCTATCTTAACTTTAAAAAAAAATCTTCCAAATATTTAAACGTTGGTTTAGTTTTAGTTTATCTGGATCTTTTTTTAGAGCTTTTGCTTCACTGAAATCAAAACCGATAACATTTATGTTTCAAATACTTCGTATCTTCATTTTTAAGAATTATTCATTAGATAAAAAGGCTTTAATTAAGCATCTTTATTTGAGGTAAGTGTGTGAAGGTTATTTTATATGGCTTTTAAGCAAAGGTAATTAGAAGACAGAGCATTAGAACAGGTAATTCGAAGTTTTTCTTATGTTGATTCGTTAATGTATATGTTTCGGTCAATACGATTACTCGATTATTAGTATTAATAATTATAGTTAGTATTAATGATAACCGGCTATTATTCACACTAACTGAATTTTTACTTTAACCATAACATATATATAATTAATGTAGGATTTTTTTGTTTGTTAATATTTTGTTATAAATGTTGAATATTAAATTTATTTTCTTTTCACTCTTAGTGTGTATTTAGTCAGAAAGTATATTATTCTCATAATTAAAATTTTGTTATACTAATTATAATGATCTTGCATGTTTTTCAAGTTATTTACTTATAAAATTTCCGACAGCCAAAGATAAATTTATCGTGGATCTCTTCTTAACAATAAAAATAAATAAGCAACAGTTTCTATAAGACTTTCTGATGTATTTCTTGGATAGAGTGGCTTTTTAGACGAATGTTTTTAAGTAAGCAATCTAGTGTAGTGAACTGTACCAGTTCTAATTTCAGAATAGGAACTGCCGATCTTGTTAGCAAAGTAATCGTTTCAATGGTTTACACATCTAGGAAGTAAATCTGTTAGCGACGTTACAGTTAAAAGGAAGGGCCACTACTTGTCAGGGAACTCCCTTAAACTATGTGGTTAGGAAATTAGCCGTTCTTTGAGGTCAGAGATTTTACGACTTTGTTTGCCAGGATTTGCTTCAAGAAAATTGAAGCATCAATTTAATGATTTTTCTTTAAGTATAGTTAGTTATGTTTCATCTTTTTCTTTATGTGCTCTCTAACTTGTGCAGAGAATATTTACATTAGTTCTGTAGCACTGGAAAATGCTTTGTGTTCTATTTAGTGTGAATCTAAACGATGACACGGGATTTAAAAATCAGCAAGACTGTAAAATCCAGATATTTTTGTTTTACAGAATCTTTTGGAGTGGAGAGCACTGACATATGCGAAGAATCCCTTTTAAAAACTCAGTGATGAGATTACATTTTGAGATGTAAGAATTCGGCTTCAACATGATGCTGTCCCTTCAGCATATTAGTTAGCTAACATTTACATTCCTTATACACTAATGTGCATGACACCAGAGAAATCATCTCACTCGTTGACTGCTAAAATTCAGCAACCTAAATTGCAACTGACCATAATCAAGTGAATCAGTGAAATTTTTGCATAAAGAGCAAAGCAACCGTAATACTAGTCTTAATGTCAACCAAGAGAACAGGACAGAGTGCACTTGAACTCAGGTAAGTGGATTATTTTTGTATTTTTAATTTATGATATATAGAAGCTGTAAATGCAGGAAGCCGGCGAAATAAATCGTCGTTAAGTCTCTCATGATTTTAAATACAACTTTCATTCCAAAAATACAGTGAAGAAAACGATAGACATTATTGGAGTCAATGGAGCAATTTGTACAATAATGATGAAACATTTCGCTATAGACAATCCCAACCCAAATGCCTATACCTTAAACTCTTTTACTTCCTTTCTTTGAAAGTTACTTGAAGGATGAACTCGATGTACATGATCATGATAGTATCATAGATTATTTAGCACTAAATGAAGTAGAACTGCTATTTGTTCACTAGGAGAATCATTAATATGAAGATCTGGGTAATCTGAAGATTAACTAGGTAATGCGATAAACAATTTTCCTCACTTTAACTGATCAGCCTAGTTAATCTGTAGATTACCCAGACAATCTGCATATTACCTGATTCCCGCACTTTAGCAGTGACATGTCTCACGAATCATTCATTTCTCATAGTTAATTTCACACGAAATAAAACTACAAACATTTACAATACCAGCCTACAAGTGATCTACACTAAATGAAGTAGAACTGCTACTTGTCCACTAGCAGAATCATTAATCTGAAGATCTGGGTAATCTGAAGATTAACTAGGCAATGCGATAAACAATTTTCCTCACTTTAACTGATCAGCTTAGTTAATCTGTAGATTACCCACACAATCTGCACGTTACCTGATTTCCGCACTTTAGCTGTAAGATATCTCACGAATCATTCATTTCTCATAGTTAATTTCACACGAACTAAAACTACAAACATTTGCAATACCAGTCTACAAATGATCTACACCACTTGAGCACGAAGTGGAAGTCTTATTTGTACTCATTTATAACATGAAATGCATTCAATCATATCTATCGGGCTGTCCGAGGCTTGCAACAAGAAATGAGGTGAGTAATTCTATCCTTGCGAGTGATTTAACAATGTCTAAAATGCTATCATGAACGGGGTGGAGATACCCGTCACACAAAGATGAAAGAAAAATACAACTCTTTAACGAAAGCGATCGTTTCGGTAATCACTCAGAAAATCACAGTTATTACAACTTCGGTCTCGAATTTTCGGAGGTTAAGATTCGTAAGTCACGATTTGGCACTTAAGGTAAGATCTCCCTTTTATCTGAATTAACCGCTAGTGAAACGGTTTTCTTTTTTTCCATTTTGTGCTTTTGTTGCTTCTGAGAAGAGAAGTGTGTGAACAAATATATTCAATCTGTAAAACGCCTGTAGATGCTGAGAAAAGGTTAAATACCCGACGTGTAGAATTAATGTGCAAGGAGTCATCGCCTGGCAGTCTTGTTTGTATTTCGCTGACGTTAGATGTTGGTTTTAATTGATGTTTCTTTGATAAAGAGGATCGTTTAACTTAATTTTGTTTTGTTTGTATTTAAGCAGTAAACTTGGTTTGGATTTACGCTATTGACGAATGATTTGCTTTGCTACATACTGATTAAACAATAGTTTTATTAAAATAGTTTACTACATTTTGTGGAGTTAATGAGATTAAAAAAATAAGAAAACATTTCAATTCGATCCATTTATGAAATTTTAGAAGTAATATGCAAGGTGTCATCGCTTAGCAGTCTTGTTTGTATTTCGCTGACGTTAGATGTTGGTTTAAATTGATGTTTCTTTGATAAAGAGGATCGTTTAACTTAATTTTGTTTTGTTTGTATTTAAGCAGTGAACTTGGTTTGGATTTACGCTATTGATGAATAATTTGCTTTGCTACATACTGATTAAATAATGATTTTATTAATATAGTTTACTACATTTTGTGGATTTAATGAGATCATTTATCAGCACAAATTAATTAAAAATAAGAAAACATTTCAATTCGATCCATTTATGAAATTTTAGAAGTAATATGCAAGGAGTCATCGCTTGGCAGTCTTGTTTGTATCTCACTGACATTAGATGTTGGTTTAAATGAACGGAGCATTGATAGGAGGCTTACGCTTGGTTTGCATTTAAGCAATTGATGAATGATTAGCTTCTCTATAGATTGAACAAATAATGATTTCATATGTAACAGAGATAATTATATAACTACAGGGTGTACACAAATGAAGTGACACATTTGAAAAATTAATAAAAAAAAAAAATGTTGGAACTACGGTTTTTTTAAAAAATAAGAGCGCATGTCAAGAAGTTTTTTTTCAGATAGGTAACATTCCATTTCGGTGGTCTAAGGGGTCGTAAATTACTGGAAATCAAACATTTGTTTAGAGCCATTATCTGAGAAAAAATTAAAACTGGAAGAAAATTAAAGCATATATTTGTAGGGAAGTTTTCGCACTTTAATTTGTTAATTGACATGTAGTGTGAAAACTGAAGAGTTTTCGTGATATTCAAGAAAAAGTGAAAAAAGGAACCAGAAAACACGCATCGGCTTCTGCTGATCTGTAGCCATTGCGTACGGAATTTTCTCGCTGTAACAAATTTAGAACGGCGTAATGCCGCGTTACCTATCTGAAAAAAATTTTCTGAGATGCACTCTTATTTTTAAAAAACCCGTAGTTCCAACATTATTTGTTTTTTAAAATTAATTTTTGAAATGTGTCACTTCATTTGTGTACACCCTGTATTTCATGTGCAACTGAGTAATTGAAATAGCTTACTGTATTTTGTGGAAGTTATGAAACTTTTTGTTAGCACAAATCGAGAAAAATAAGAAGAAAATTTTTATTTCTGGCCATTTATGAAACTTTTTTGCATAATTTGAATGATGCAAATCTGCAAGATGTATTGTTAATATAAGTAAAACTAATAATCTATAGTGGAACTTAAAACATTATTGCCCCAAGTTGGTTTAGAAAATGAACCTAATAAAAGTTTGAGAATTCATTTTTAGTAATTTATAAAAATCAAGTAGGAATCTTAATGTTTTAAACTGACCGAAGTAGAAGATCGAGATATTCTTTAAGGTATCCGACTAGGTTGAAAAAGCTATTTTCGAAGAAAAATCCAAAAATCTTTTTTATGATCTAAAATAAAGCCCCAACTTTTAAGATTTTAAAACAGTCTTTTTTAAAAATTCTTATTCCTTGATATTTATTTGAAATAATGTGTTATATTTTTTTTAAATGCGTTTTCTGAAAAATGAAAATTTCACTAAAATTAGTCCACTAAAAACATGATATCTCCAAAACAATTCATTGAAATTTTGTACACATGTGTCAAAAACCTTTGACGATGTAATAAACCGCAGATTTTATGATAGCTTTCTTTAATCATGCTTTACAGTCTCTTTCAATTCGAAACATAGGATAATTTTGGCGAAAAATCAATGGCGCCAACTTTGAATATTCATAAAATATTTATTTATTCAAATAAATTTCCTCCGCCGTCTATTACATTCTAGATAATTTGAGAAGTACGAATGTGAAATTAAAATTAAACATATCCCATATTTTTTCAATTATGCTGTTTTTCTTATCACTGAAATTTTTATTAAATTCCTTGATAAAAAATAATTATTTTCAAAAACCACTGATGAAATATGAATTTTTATTTCTAATTGTGACTATTTAAGCCTATTTTAGTTATTTAGCTCTGTAAGTCTTTTTTTATGAACGCTTTTTTTTTTAAATTTTTCCGAACCTAGTCGGGTACCTTAAAAGAGAAGTCAAATATAGTTAGAATTCATAAAACAAATAAAGGGTCCTCAGTAAAAACGACGAGGGTCCATTTTTTTGGAGTTTGAAGTTTCAGCGCCATCTGTTACCTCGATGCATGTAGTTATATGATATCTCCCTGAGAACGGGAAGGACGATAAGATTCCATCAGAATTTTAGGTTTCTTCAAGTATTGGACAACTGGGAAAAAACGATGAGGTTTCAAACTACCACGCGGCTTGACAAGCCCCTAAATGGGGATAAAACAAGGGAAAAGGACAACCACTTATACGACAGACCAAGGATTTCCAACATTTAAAGAAATTTCTTGTTAAACCTTTAACTTCACTCTACTTTAATATAACCCTAATTTGATTTGTAAACTTGGATAATTACCTCTTTAAAAACGTCTCCCTTGTTGATGTATTTTTTTCTAGAAATCAATTTTTGTATGAACGCTGTTAACATGCAGGATGATTCAAAAGTCCGGAGCAACTTTAAAAATCAATCATTCGAAAATGAATGAAGAAAGATAGTTGCCCTTTTTTCAGAAAAGGTGGACACGAAATCGGAAATTTTTGTACCGAAATCAGAATTTATTAGTAACAAAGTTTAAAATTTGAAACGCCAGATGGTTCTACAGATCGTGGAGCGAGGAGTTACATAGGATAAGACGTTGATCAAATATTCAATGTGTCGTCCTTCATTCAGGAGCTCTGATGTGAGACGAGGAACCGCACTTTTTCACGGTATTCAACAGAATTTTTACCACTCGTGTTCTATCATACCATAAAAAAAATCAGGTTTCATTTCCTTGTGTTCTGTGAAAATGATATCTTCTTCTCTGCATTCGTTTGTGGATATTGATTTCAAGAGCTCCTCCGGAATTCTGAATCAATTGCATCATAAAACACACAAATGTATGCAAAAATTAAGAAACAATCAAATATACAGTGGCGGATTTTGGCAATATGAGTCATAGGCGCAAAATTGTTTGAGGCCCTCTCCCTAACCAAAGTCGTAAATTCGTCGTGGGCTTAGCACTGCCATTCATATAGAATATATTCTGGGCCCCCCAGCGTCTTGAGGTACGAGGCGAGCGCCTCTAGCACCTGTGCGAAAAACCGCCTCTGCAAACATATTTGGGAAATTAAAGGCATAACGCTGAATATCTATTTACTGGTTAAAGTTAAGTTTAGGTTACGGAGCCGTTTCTCCACACTTTGCATCGCCAACTTTTTGACGCCAAGAGGAAGACGGTTTGGCGATGTGTTTACATTTGTTTTGGCTGCGCAGTGACGTTCAAATTAGTGTCTGGCGCGAGCATCATTAAATTTGAGTTCTGCGCTTCATAGCTTCGTTTTGATTGGTCAGCTATGCGCTAATTTGAATTTTATTCGACATTTTAATAGAATTTGCATAATAATTCGTTTGGAATTCAACGGTTTTAACTTTGACAAGTCACAGAATTTTTTAAAAGAAGGTAGATTCCTAACATTCAATGAAGAAGCGAAGCTACTAGTTTCCGTCTTTGCTGTAAGCGAAGCCGCTGATGATTTTTTTAAGTTAAAAAAATTTTCCCGGTTGGCGTACGCAAGAGAACAATAAAATGCTCACTGCTCACCCAAAACAAATGTCCTCACATCGCCAAACCATCTTTCCCTTGGCGACAAACAGTTGGCGATGCAGAGCGAAGAGGAATGGCTCCATACTCTAAACTTAACTTTTACCTATTTACTTTCTCTATTGATACTATAGGGCTCTAGAAAATAGGAGCAGAAGATGCAAATTAAAATTTTTCTGAGAAAACCTAGCTTCTTCTGATCGAACACTTCATGCTTTCCGGATGAAAAATGATTCTTAAACGGTGGATTGAAGAACACCTTAACGCCAAGTAACTGTATTAAAGTAAATCTTTTTGCGTTCATTTATTTGCGCTCGTCTGATCGTGACAAAGAATTCTGCGGATGGGTAGACTTGAAGTTCAAAGGTCACTTGCGGTTCTTATATATTTTCTAACTGGGTGAAAAAATCCTCGTGATCGTTTTGCTTTTTCCTTCAGAAAGAATGTTAACTTATGCTATTTCCTTTTTTTCCTTCTCGGTGAGAAAAATCTCGTTTATTTTTAGAAATTATAATCGTACGCGCCTACAACATTGATGTTTTGGATCCAGATGCTTTGTTTGTTTATTTAAACATGTAATAATTATTAAGTCTTAAAACTTTGTTATTGATTTGTTTGGTGAAACTTATTTTGCTTATTGAAACAAGCTTAATCTGCTTGTTGAATATAGCCCACGGATATAAAATGTGTCAAATCTTTCAGAATGGCACGCTGTTTCGTTTTTGTTTAAACTTCATTAGACTTTTTAGTTTCTCGTATGTGAAGTATACGAAGAGAAAATATTGTAATCGTTAAAAAAATTCAACCTCGAACTTTTGATGAATCTCCACTTTTTAGACCTCCTTGAGTTCGAAAAAAGAAAACATTTTTGGAATTATGTCAATCTATCTGTCTGTCTGTGAACATAACTCAAAAACGCAGCGAGCTAAACGAATCAAATTTGTTATGCAGTCGTTACCCCTGAATTGTAGATTTCTTTCAAATTTTGACGAAATCTGTCTATCTGACCGTGTGCTTGTGAATTCGATGACTCAAAAACGCACCGAGTTAGACGGATCAAATTTGTTGCACAGTCTTTACACCTCAGTTGTAGATTTCTTTCAAATTTTGGACGAAACTGTCTATCCGTCCGTGCGCATGTGAATTCGATAACTCAAAAACGCACCGAGCTCGACTGATCAAATTTGGTATGCAGTCTTTACACCTTTACTTACTTTTGCAATTGTAGATTTATTTCAAATTTTGACGAAATTTGTGTATCCGTTCATGTGCATGTGAATTCGATAACTCAAAAACGCACCGAGCTAGACGGACCAAATTTTTTGTGCAGTTTTTACGCCTCAATTGTAGATTTCTTTCAAATTCTGGACGAAACTGTCTATCCGTCTGTGTGCATGTGAATACCATAACTCAAAAACGTAACGAGCTAGACGGATCAAATTTGTTACGAAGTCGTTACCCCTGAATTGAAGATTTCTTTAAAATTTTGACGAAATCTGTCTATCCGTTCTTTTGAATGTGAATACGATAACTCGAAACGTAATGAGCTAGACAGATAAAATTTGCTATGCAATCTTTACGCCTCAATTGTAGATTTCTTTCAAATTCTGGACGAAACTGTCTATCCGTCCGTGTGCACGTGAATACGATAACTCAAAAACACCATAAGGTAGACTGAAGATATTTGAAATAGACTTTATCACCAGATTTGTAGATGTGTATCTTATTTTAAGAAAAATTCGCCGACGGGTTGACCGTCTGTCTATTCGTATGTATGCGAGCGCAATAATGCACAAACGTGACTAATTAGAAAAGTCATCAATCATATGATGGATTGCGGTGACATACTTATCTGTATTCATTTTGCTGTATCAGCCAGAACTCTTAGAAACAACCGCTATTTGAGAATGGTAAATTTAATTATATTTATAGAATTGTAAAATTTTAATTATGTTGATAACTTCTCATTATAAAAATTTTATGAAATTGTTAGTTTAAAATAAGTTTTTTGATATGTCCTTCAATGTTTTTTTAGAATAAGTTTTTACAACTTTTAAATTCTTAATGCTTTTCTTTAATGTTTTAAAACTGAGTGTGTACGACTTTTAAATTCCTAATACATCTATAATATAAAGTAGAAAATACATTTATCAGTCGGTCCCAAGAACTCCTTCTAAACGGCGAGCGGTAGAGACATGAAATTTGCATACGACATTCTAGAGCACATTTCTAGGTCAACGGTGCTATTTTCAGCTTTCAGAGTTAATTAGTTCTTAATATATTTAATTAAATAACAAAAATTAGACACTGTTAAGCCTAATGCTTACACGGTTTTTGCCAATAACTTCTGAAATATTTATTAGACAATAATTATTTTTATGCCATTTTAAAGCGCAGAAAATTATCTTTTTAATGATATTAATTCCATTTCGATAAAGTGTTTTCTCTGATTGTTATTAAGGTTTAAAAATATATATTTAACGCAATTTCTAGCAATACTTTTTATTCTTATAGAAATAAATTCAAGCCAATTTACTGTTTCGCGCGTGGGCTTTTGCCAGTGTTAAATATAAGAAAACATTATTTTCTTTGAGCATAAACAACAAAGTAGAATTTTCACTTCCGGTTCCCGGTTGTCATAGCATTTACAGCTTTTAATACGGTTACACAGTGATCCAATGACGTTAGTGAATTATTCTCTCGATGTTTTGTTTAACTTTCACAAATTTTTAACTGATCCTAATGAGTGTGTGCTAAGCCTTCAAGGCTACTTAGTACGGTTTCTATCATAGGAAGTGGAAAAAGGGAGGGGAAAAAAGATGTTCTAACGGTCTATCTGCCGCAAGAACTCCTCCTAATTGGTGAATAGTCTTGACATGAAATTTGCACATGCCATTCTGGCCTCCGTTCCTAGATTAATTCTACTTTCTCAAACTTTCGAGAAAACTACTTCCTAAGATATTTAATTAAATAACGAAAATTAAGCCAATTTTCGGCGTTTTATCTCAGCTTTTCGCCAATACTTTCAGAAAAATATATTGCACCTAGATTATTCAAATACCATCTTAAAGAGCAGAAAATTATCTTTTTAAAATTTAAATGTTATGCGTTCTTTTTTTTAATTTAATAAACATTTCAATTTTTTTCATACACAATTTGTAACAATGCTTTCTGTTATTGTAATTAAATTCAAACCATTGATCGTTTTATCAAATCCTTCATTCCGGTATTTTTACCATTGTGAGTTATGATAAAAAATATTGTTTTCTTTGAATGTTAACAGAAAGGTAGAAATTTTATATAGCTTTTATTTCATAGCATATACCTCTTTCAATATGTTTGCACCATAACACAATGATGTTAATTACTCTCTTTCCGCGATGCTTCATTTAATTTTTTAATGATCATAATGATTGTTTAAAATCCTTCAAGATTGTTGAGCCCACTTCCTACCGGAGAGAGAAGGCATAAGGAGAAAAAGAAATGCAGTGACAAAAAGACTAAAGAGAAGAGAATTTTATTCCGTATAATGGCAAAAAATCGAAGATATATGAAAGATTTTCTTCTGTTGCCGTAGCAAGGATGGGGAGGGGAAAATGGAGTACGAAGGATTACGAGATTCTTGCCAGGTAGTTCAAACTAAGGAGAGAAAAAGAAGAAGGGTGTTTCACTGCTGCTCCAAATGGTCAGTGGAAAGACGCTTCCGCGAGAAACACTTTTATTAAATTGAAAGTGTTATGAGTACTTGGACTTGAAAATATTTTTATCCCGAGCAACGCCGGATATATCAGCTAGTTTATATATATTTTTAAAGATTTACTGCTAATATCTTTTAAATTCATACTTTGACTTTGAATGATTTTAGCGTTCTAATGGTCCAGTTTCAGTGTTTTGAGTGAGAACAAATTAAAACCGAAGGAATGATTATAATAAGGAAGGATAAATAAAAAAAATTAAAAATTAAATATACATTTATTTTGGAAAATTTAATTAGGTTTTGAAAGTAAGTTAAATTTTTAAAAATTTATGTTGTTTAGTACTATTGTAAACCAATGAAGAACTATGTGATGTCAAAACTGTTGGGAATCTGAAATTTTATAAGTGGCAACATTTTGCAATGGATGAGTCTTACGAAGCTCTGAAGGTGAATCCTGAATACCATTTTTTTGCCTAGAAATTGCTATAAAACAAATGAGCTTCATTTGTCCAAAAAGTTAATGAGAAAAATATATCAGCAACTTAATATATTTTAGAGCGAATACCATGGTATTATTCAATCTTGAACCCCTTCATGGCCTGGGATGCTATTTGGCATCACCGGAGTAACGCGCTTTTCTTTGCATTTCCACCTTTAATTTAGGTTGGAGATGGTTTGACAGAACATAGAAATGGCAGCATGATATAGATACAAATAAATAATGAATGAATAATTTTATTTAAATAATTGATTAAGAAAATAATTAATCTGCAATAATTGAAAAATTTTAAATATGAATTATTTCTAAGTTGTTTTTTTAATTTAATTTTTTTTACTAATAACTAATAATTTGAGCTCGAAAAGGTTAATATGATCAATTAACAGAACATAAGCCAAACTAATTTGAAGCTTTTGTTCAGAAAATCAGGTCTCATAGATGCTGACCTAAATATAGACTTCTGTTCTGTTCTTCCACTCAATGCCTCATTTTGTCCAAAAAATTTGGTCTTGACGCCAAAATCAGAAAATTCACCAGTGGAAGAGTTCGTCACTTGACTTTCTGGTATATTTCTAGGGTTGCCATGCCTCCCGTATATACGGGACTGTCGCCGTATTTCACTACACAGTCCCGTATTACTATTTGCCCCGTCTTCTGGAATGGGAAGAAATAGAAGAACTATTGTATGTTTACAATTAAGAAATATCAATATTGGCAACACTGAGATTCTATTCAATATGCAAATGCTCATTTGCCATTCGAGTCCACAATGCAAATGTGGAGAGAATGTTTTCCCTAATCTCAACTCAAAGGTCGGACGAAAGAAACAGGTTATGAGTGGAGATAATTGAAGCAATTTTGATTTCTCGTTATAATTTTAAATTGACTTGCGCCCAATTTTATAACCATGCGAAAGAAGAAAATGATATAATAAAGAAGGTAAAATCAACTTTAAAATATGACTGGGCTAAAAAGGATTAGCCTCGCATCTTTTTTATTTTCCACCTATTCCTTTATTAGCCCTCTGAGCGTCCAATTATTCTGAATTTTTAGCTATTAGGTTATACAACTTAGCTTTTAAAGTAAATTAATCGATCTTTTTTATATTTAATTATATCTCTGAAATCTTAAGAATATTTTATCCATGATTGTTTAAGAAAATATAAATACGAGCTAACTGCTTTTGAACTGAACATGGAAAGCGGAAAAAGACGTTTGCGCCGCTCGGAGGGTTAGATTACTTAACTAATAAAGAATTGGTAGTATAATAAAAAAGATGGTTAAAATAAACCAGCACCTATTGCATAGCAACGGATTCGGAAACCCGCATGCGCCGGGCGGAGTTATTTTCATCAAAATAGGGGGAAAGTGAAGAATGGAAGGGTGATGTTAATAAGAGTGATTTAACAAAGAACTCCGGAAATGCGCTCATATGACTTATTGCCTGACACCCCTTTCCGGTGCAAAATCATCCAAAAGTGGTAGTCTCGGAATACGTTGCTGACCAGTACCCACTTTTTCATGTTTTATTTATTTAAAACTTAAACGTCCCGTACCAATGATGCACAATTATGGCAACCCTATATATTTCCACAATATGGCGCATTTCGTACTTCGCCGTATAATAAAGAGACTGACTAGGTTCAAAATTCATTATTGATCTAAAATTTTGGTGTCAAGATCACAACAAATTTCAATTATATAGCTTAAAGCGGCTTCGAGTTATCATGTTCGCATACACAAAAGCAGTCTGTCTTATGGTTGATTTGGTCCTTAATTTGACACAGGTCTAAAATTTTGTATTAAAGATCATATATTGAAATTATCCCTCTAGTTTGTTGCGTTTTTGAGTTATCGCTTTCATATACACGCGAATAGACAGACCGACAGACAGTTAACTTGGTGACAGATTCTGTCCAAAATCTGATACAGACCTACAATGGTAGTAATAAAACTATGAATCAAATTCCATCCATCTTGCTCACGAGGCCGCGGTGGCCTAGTGGTAAGGTGTCGGAAACCCGATTCCACTGAAGATCCGTCGTGTATTGGGCCTATTGCACGTTAGATCACACGTAGGGGGTCAAACGTTCTTCCGCTGGTGTGACACGGAAGTTTGGAGAGGGGGTGCCAGCTCAGGTGTCGTCCTCGTCACCTGACCGCTGTTCAAAGTTACGCAGGCACCTCAATCCCATGATACTATATTACGCAAGTCGAATCTGTTTGGTTTGTCAGCTCACATGATCTTTTGATTGCGCACGCGATGCCTGCAGCATCTGAAGTGGGTACCTGGCAAATTTTTTTTAACTTAAAAAAACATCAGCGGCTTCGTTTTCAGCAAAGCTGAAATCTCCTAGCCTCGCTTTTTCATTGAAAACGTAAAGCATCATAAGCTTGTAGTTGAAAAAAAAACGCGCACATTCAAAATCAAAGAAGTTATTGGAATATTGACGAGAAATCCATGTGACCGATGATATGATTCAATTAGCCAATCAGATTCGACTTGCGTAAAGTGGTATCATGAGATTGAGCAGCTTTGAAAGTTACGAGGTTCGTCCCAAAATAGCCCTCGTGTTGCTTCAAAACGGGACGTTAATATAACTAAACTAAACCATGTTGCTCACTGCGTTTTTTAGTTATCGCATGCACACGGACGGACAGACAGAATTCCTGTGGACCGGATTTCGTCAACGGGACCATCAGGAAGACAAGACGGACGGATTGAAAATCAGAAATAATTTCAGAAATGCTTTTTTCGGACACAGGGAGGTCTGAAACATGGAAAAAAAAGAATGAATGAATTATTGATTGTTTAAAAATGAAACGAAATTTTATTAATAATTAGTTAAAATAGTTTTGATGAATTGTTTTAATTCAAGATAATTTGTTCATCTGCCTTTACATGCATTGAAGAATGGACGAGTTTTCTGACTTGTTTAGATGCCTGCACTACGTATCTCCGGTGTAATGCAAAGTCAATGGATCTTCAAAGCGGGGTGTAATGCAAAGTCAATGGATCTTCAAAGCGGAAGTCCAACATACAAGCAGATAAAGTCAAGGTTTTCAATGCAAGTAAACAAACCAGAAAATTCGTCCATACGAAAAATTAAAAAAAAAAGGCCCGTAAAAGATTTCACGATACCAATGCTGCTGCACGTGGCCTCACATAGGGTCGCGACCCCAAGAATCCTTGATGTAAACTATTCCATATACGGAATGAAGGACAATAAACTGCGAGCATTAACGGCAGCTAGTCTATATGTCGAGTGTTCCCCCCTGAGGGGTGATTCTCTCCACCAGTTAACAGGATATCTTTCGGGGATGAAATACAAAAGAATTCGATCTTTATCGATGTAATTGTCAGGGTATTAAACAGCATGTTTAATCTTGTAACTTCAGAGACCCTCTTACATTAGGTATACTGAAATCTCAAGCGCAGGTAAAGTTTTCCAAGCGCAGTTAAAGCTGTGAGCTGTTTTTATAATCTCTTTGGAAACGTTCGCTGCTATGAAACCGAATTCATAATGGATGAATGATAATTTTTTCAGTATTGAAGAGATACTTTATTACCATCATGCCATCGTCTTTTTAATAATGACAAATCAACAAAGGAATTTTTATTTTCCTGAACATTAATCTTATTGGTAGATGGAATTTGACACAGTGCCCTTTCTGCATGGAATCATTTTAAGGACCCATTCCTTTCCATCTCAAAAAATTTGCGTGGTAATAGTAATATCATATCTTTTAAAGCTGTATATTAATATTAGGGCTTAATTGAAGATCAGTAGCCTTCAACAGAAATAAAAATACATAGTTAATGAAAATGTAAGAAGAAGAAGTATTTCATTACCATTGTAAACTGCATTAGAACTTGTGTGCTAGTTGTAAATCATTGTCATCCTGAAGTTACACGAACACAAATTATTTTACCATTCAATACTTAAGCACTAAAACATATTATGAAATCCTTTAAGGAGTATTGAATTGTGTAGACAGCTTTGACCCAATGTCAGTGACATAACTGACAAATGGAATGATTTTTCCGGCAACAGAAAAAGAGAGAGATTGGACAGCTTCCTAGATATCCGTTAAAGCTAACAGACAACTTTGTATTTATGCTGTCCAAGAAAGAAAACATAGAAAAGCCTTCCGCAGAAAAAAGCGGCGGAGAAGGAAATTAGTAAAGTGTCTCTTACGAAGATGAAATCGTTGGGAAAGTATTTTTAACAGGATAAGATACAGAAAACAGCATAATAAAGTTCTGCTTTTGGTTGCAATGGATCTGTAAACAAATGCGTTTGATAGTAGGCAAATTTATTAGTTATTCAAAGTCTTAAAATCATGGATAGTGGAATCAGGAGAGGTTATTGAAGAAATTTTCAAGATTCTTCATAGTAACTTTTATCTTAATATATTGTTTTTTTCAAAACCGTATCGCAATCTTTAAATAATTCGTTAATTGATTAACAATTAAAGGAGCAACTCTATTATCGATGTTTATATTTGAAATCCGATTAAGGGAACCAACTCTTGTGAAGGGCTTTAGTTACTTGGAATACAAAAGAAATTTGGGAGAAAAATGAATATCGTCAATATAAGCATTGTCATTATGTGTCCATATAAGCAATCTTTAAATAACTCGTTATGTGATTAAGTCCATAGTAATGCGTTTATCGATATTGATATTTGAGATTCAACTAAATGAACCAGCTCTTGTGCAGATCTTTAGTTGGATTTAAAATATCATAGTCGGAATTCTACTATCAGTTGTATCGTTAGAGCTTAAAAAATGTTGCTAAAATTAAGAATCTTGTATCTTATTATCTTAAGAATTTTGTATATTATTTTAATATTATTCTTACTTATTTGTGTTTTTACGTTAAATGTAATATTTTTTATTTGTTTATTGCTAAAATTAAGGTTTGACTAAAAACGTGACACAGATGAATGCACCATATATTCTCTCCTTAGGTTTCATTACAATGAAACTCTAGTGGTCATAATCATGGTACAGCAATAAAAAAATTGAGAGAAGACGAATAATCTTGAGACATAAATCATTACTCTTTTGCATATGTGGAATGCAAAAAAAATATAAAAATCAGTTGAATTTGGGATACAAATGAATATCGGCGATGTAAAAGAAATATTCGTTAAAAATATTACCGATTCAATTAAATCCTTATCGATATTCTTAATAGTTATTTGTCTGTTTGATCCTATTGACTGCCTCTGAAAATAGCGAACATTGATTTACGATAGCCATGAAGGCAACAACTTCATTAACAGTGCCTACTGTAACACACCAAAATCTGCGTATCATTTACTGTTGATTATCGGGAATATATATATATAATATGTGATGTCAGGATAAGTGGCGGTATATATTAAAATGATGATTTCTGGTAAGGCTAGGTAGAGACAATGATTATTTAACGTTTAATGATTAAGTATGGGTATTTTATTGAAAGATGTATTTATTGTTTTTAGTGCAATATATTGTTGTTTTACATATTTTTTATCTTGAATTTTATTCCTTTCCATATAGTTATGTTTTCTAGTTAGGGTTAGTGTATCATTTTTCTTCCTAGATTCTACCATTTTAGGGTAAATTACCCTGTCTGTGTTTTCAACAACTATAGTAACAGGGATGGTTTGTACAGCAAAATTAATTTAATCTGGCTTAAGCTTGTCCACAGCCAACCTGCTATATTAATTGTTGAAAACTCCATATATATGGATTGCCTTTTTTCAATACTTTTAATAACAACGGAGTTTTTTTTTTACATGTTGACATAAATGTTTAAATTTAATTTTTGTTCATGGTATCTATAGTATTTTCAATTCTTTAGATTTTGTTTTAGATTTGGCTGTATTGTTTAAATTTTGAATTTTTAGTATAGGATTGGCTTCATGACATGCCTTGTTTACTTTGTTTATGTAAGATCTTATATAACAAGTTATATTTAGATTTATATTATATATATCGAGAAGCATCCTTGAATCTTAATAACTATACTAACTATACAGGTAGTCTCGTATCTCGGACTTAGTATTTGTCTATAAAAATTATTTTTTATAGATAAATTTATTTTTAAAAAAAACAGAGCTATTTTACCAACAAGTACTGAAAATAACTTTCAAGAGCATGTGCAAAACTTCTTAAAAAACATTCGAATGTCTCAAATGCCAATTTCTGAATGTTCGAAAGCTGAATAACTTTAAAAAACATTATAAATAAATAAGAATAAAAATGAACATGTCACTATTAAAAGTGACCTTAATATAAAAGATCTGACTTCAAGTAACACTGGTTTTACAATTATTTAATTCAGATAATAGGTGTAAGTTTCTCGGCGTTAAACAACAAGAGTCGAAACAAGTTTGTTTTCGTGTTTCTCTGATTTACATGTAATTACAATCATATTTTAAAGTGTAATTAAAGTTAAACTTACTAGCTACTATGCAACGCTTTCTATTTTTTGTCTTTTGTGTCATTCATACTGGAGTGACACCGGTAAGCAAAATAAGATCTTTTCAAGGTAAGCTGTCTATAGTAAAATTTAAAAACGTCTTGATTGAGGGAAGTCTGCTGCTCATTTTTGACAGTGTAATTTGATACGTAATATGTAACAAGGAAAATGATCGAACATTTAAATAACAGAATATCAATGTAGTATAATAATTTTAGTTATAATTATTTAATAGTATAGAATAATTTGAATTATAATTATTTAATAGTATAGAATAATTTGAATTATAATTATTTAATAGTATAGAATAATTTTAATTATAATTATTTAATGATACAGAATAATTTAATTCGAATTAGTTAATGATATAGAATATTTTAATTATAATTATTTAATGTTATGGAATAATTTAGGTAATTGTACAGGGTGGTCATAAATTATTGGATCCAGTTCAAAAATTAATAAGAAAACTAATAAAGTTACAACTTTTTTAAATGAGCGAGCATTTTAAAAAATTGTTTTTCAGATAGCTAACACGCCGTTACGGAGGTCTAGGTGGTCGTAAATTACTGGACATCTCCCATTTTTGTGAGCCATTACCTACGAAACTATTAAAGCTAGAAGAAAAATAAAAGTATGTATTTGTAGGGAAGTTTGCGCTCTTTAATTTGTTAAATCAATTGTAATTCAAAAACTGATTAGTTTTCGAGATAGTCAAGAAAAACTAAAAAGGAAAACCAGACGCGCATCGGCTTCTGCTGATCAGTAGCCATAACGTGTGCAAATCTCTCACTGTAGCAAATTTAGAACGCCGTAATAGTGCACCACCTATCTGAACTCTCTGAAAAAATTTTTTATTTCCTCTCTCATTAAATAAAACCGCAGTTATAACATCATTAGTTTTTTAAATTAATTTTTGAAATGGGTCCAATAATGTATGACCGCCCTGTATATTTAATATGAAGTTTTGCGGCTCCGGACTGAGATGTATAAGCAGCCCAGTCAGTTTTTCCCCCTTGGTCTCACATGGTTTAAGACAGAAAACAAGAACAGAAAACAGAATTCAAACATTTCTGCAAAAGGCGATTTGTACGAAAAGAATTGAACTATTTAATGTATTGATCACAAATTTATTTTATATATTATACTATTTTTATTATTATCTTTACATGAAGAAAAATGCTTAATTCTCATTTGCGGCACGATCCAGACTCAGAATGTTAAAACTCTTTCCACAGCGGGAAGATTCGAACATATGACAGTAAGTAACGTATAGACAAGACAGACAATGTGAGATAAATAAAACCCATCATAAATTCAACAGAATGATGGATACAAAAAGCAATATAGGATATATTTTATTCTGGCTTGCGTGTTTACAATTTTCCTTATACTTTGTACGTGTATATAAAAAAATCCATACTGAATGTAGCAGTTCTAATAGGCGCTTATATTTTAATATTCAACCAGCGTGAGTGGTGTTCCCTAAACTTTCTAGCATACTCCCTAACACAGTGGAGAAAAAAATAAGCGAACCGTCATACCACAAGTTTCGAAGGTTAGGCGGAAGAAGTAGAATCAAAAGCCGGCGTGATTACGCAATAGGGCTACGTTAGATGAGGAAATCCAAATTTCCAATTTGAACGCCTTTTTTCTTAACCGATTGACACAAAAATCAGACACAAATCTACAATTAGGGTTAGAAAGCCACATACCAAATTTCATTTATCTAAGTAATTTTGTTAAGAAGTTATTGCATTCTAAAGTATACGATTATGCAGACTGACAGACAGTCAACCCTTTTACGGATTTGGCCCAAACTTTGATACGGACCTACATTCCTGATGATAAAATTGTGTACCAAATTTTATCCGTCTAGCTATTCAAGTTTTTGAGTTATAGTGTTCACATGAACACGGACGGACAGACAGACTTCCCGCAGATGAATTTTGTCCAAAATTTGACAGAAACCTACAAATTATGTGTAAAGATCACATACCAAATTTCATCCCTGTAGCTCTAATAGTTTTTGAACTATCGTGTTCACAGACAGACATAATTCCAATGCTATGTTTTTCTGACTCAGGGAGGTCTAAAACGTGGAGATTCGTCAAAATCTCGAGTTTGAATTTTTTGACGATTACAGTACTTTCTCTTTCTATACTTCGTATACGAGAAAGTAAAAATATAGAAGCTATAATTATTATTTATCTTTGTTTTTATGTTTAAAAATTATTTGAAGAATGTGAGTCTTCTCACTTCATTAAAATTTTATAATAAATAATGATGGATCACATTTTGTAGAATAAAAATGTCAATTTCATTTAAGTATCCTTCATTCGTGAATTACTTAATTAGATTCTTTATATTCAACTTGTGAATCTGACTAGCTATTTAAATTAACTCGGTGAATAATCGGCAAACAATCGTGAGACAAAAGTAATTGGAAATTTTTTCGTTCGAGAAATCACTGGCAACAAAAATAATTGAAAGTGTGAAAACTAATTAAGTTTCTAAGATAAATTGACTTAATTGCGACTCTCACTCAATCAACCAACTCGTTGCTTTAATGGCGTTTGACGTATTTTGCTTTAAAACATGGAAGTAAATGTTTTAATAATCCTTCGGGGAAAGTGTTAAAATTCTGAGCACATACTGCTAGGTTTTATTTGAATATACATTTTGAAAACATTTCTTTGTTAAATGTCTACCAACAAGATCAAAAGTACTTTCTCTCCTGACCTTCGCTTTATTTTGTAGAGGCACTGCTTTCACCGGGTTAAGTATGCCAGTCAAAGGTGTAGTATTGGGGGAGGAGGAAAGGTACGGAGTAAAATATGACCAGAGATAAAAAGTCGAGATTTTACTGCTTTTCCTCTGCGCTAATTTTAGTGTCGTAAATACTATGTTCTAAAGTTAATTAATGCTGATTTTTGTTCACTTAAAACGTTTCTGAGATTCTGTTGCCCGAAACGAAGACTTTAAATTCATTAGCTCTACAGATGTTAATCAAACTATTTGGTGGACTGAGTAATATATAATGCTTTCATCATCCGCATATGCATATTTATATGTTGTCAAAAACTTAATGAAATGCTTAACAAATCAAGTTCTTCTTTCTCTTAGGAATATTCCTTGTAGGACTAAACCTGCCTATTGCAATGGTTCTCATGACACGACTTCAGGAAAAGTTTCAGCAGATCTTCTCGGATCGTGGCTCTTAGAACCCCAAATCACTCTTTGTTTAAAGTTTTATATATCGTCGTCGTTCAAGCAGAAGTCACCAAGTCCACAAAAATCTTTTGAGGGACTACTGCAGTCAATTAGAATTTGCAATTCACTATTTCATGATATAAACCTGTTATCTTAACATCAGTAAATCAACCGCAAGAGCTTTAAATCTGTAAAATAACTTTTGCTATTTATGTGGGATTCCGTTCAATAAACAAAATGCCCACGGAAGGGTTACCTTTAAGGGGTAAATAGATTGGTTTTATGTCTAGGGGATTTAAGGGTTTCTATTACATTAAATTTAGAACAAAATATTACATAAAATAAACGAGTAGACTTAAGTTAAATAGAAAACATTTATTTAAATACTATAGGAAGAAATTACAGGGGGGAAAGATATATGTACATAGAAAGTTTACGAGAGTGTTGAGAATTTAGTCATATTTAACTAATGGAGCTAGATTAACGAGGGATAGATGTTACGGGTTAAGAATATTATTACGGTATTATATATTTACAGAGCTATAAGGAGAGTCAGATGGGACATAGTTACTTACAACCTGGAGATCGGGCGGCTTAATTGCGCCGAATTTATCTGACTCACATGATGGGAAATTGCGAGAGAGATTTGAGCGTGGAAGCTATCTGCGGTGCGGTGCGCTGCGCTGCTCTCAGCGTGCAGTCTGGTTTTGTTGAGAAAAAAGAGGGCGCTGCTAGTAGTTCGTACAGAGCAGAACTCTGGCTCCACCTATCGCCAAAAAAATTAATCTAGCTCTTACATCCTTCTTTATACAGTGGTTAAATTATTCTTCACGTGTAATATTCTACATTTATCAATATTAATTAAGTTTAAATTGACCACATCTCGAAACTCTAGTTTTGAACTTAGTGACTTTTGACTAAACGACAACGATATATTTATTCATTGATTGGCTATCCAGCTCAAATGGGGAGGGTGGGGTTTATTTGACCATAATTCCCTTACGATTGAAGATGGAAAAATGATTTAAATTTTGGGAATTATTGCCTCATCATAAGGAACAACTTTTGTATTAAAAGTTTTTTATAGCTGAAATTACATAGAAAGTATGGCTGAAACGTGACTTTTAGCTCCTAAGTCCGGCTGCCTTTTAACCTATGCATGTGACGCTTCCTTGGAAAGCTTTCACCAGTCGTCTTCTCTCCCATCCTTTTTCTTCCTCATAGTTCCAATCCTTATGAAATTAGAGGAGGAAATAGCGAAGGGGGAGTGATATTTTCTTTTCCTTATATCCCAGGGCAAAAAGAATCGACTTTCAACTTCCGACTTGCTAGAAAGAATTCTTTTTATTAATATTCTGCATAATGCGGGATCAAGCGCATTAAACTTATGAGTTAAAGGTTTATTTGAAAGTTAAGAAATTAAGTAAATATAATTCAAACATTAATTTAAATATTAAAGGGATATATACTAAATTTATTTAATTATATATATTATTTCATAAACATACGTAATTTGAGTCACATGTTGAATCGCCAGTTTTAACATCTCTGAAAAACTCTGAAACAATGACTGAACTACTACACGATTAACCAATCAGTGTTCGCACCATTAAACCAATCGACCACAACACTCGGTCCAATAGTGTGAAACTACATTTTTAAATTATATATCAATCATGGAACGGCTTTCTTTGTTGGTCATATTTTTCTTCATACACAACCGACTTGAATTAAAAGTTGCGGTTTTTCTGCCGCCTTTGTTAAGCCTACCAACTCAAAAGAGTGTGGTGAGGAGCCAAGTAGACAGCTCTGAGTGACAAGGTTAAGTCAAAGGTCTTAACTCTTTGTAGAAGGTGTAGAAAGTAATTAATCCCTGAAGAAATTTAAAGGAGAAGTCTATTTGAAAAAAATGACTAGAAAGTCATCCTCATTCTGTTCAATGTATTAAAAGCCACTATAATCGCTGTACAGTCAGTCCGATCGCTCTACAACAGTTCTGGTGCATCCGTACTAACTTTATCAATTTTTTACTTTCTCGTATACGAAGTATACAAAGAGAAAGTATTGTAATCGTCAAAAAATTTGAACTCGAGATTTTTATGAATCTTCACGTTTTAGATCTCCCTGAGTACGAAAAACACAATTTTGGAATTATGTCTGTCTGTCTGCGAACACGATAACTCGAAAACTATTAGAGCTAGAGCGATGAAATTTTGTATGTGATCTTTACACATAATTTGCAGGTTTCTGCCAATTCTACACATGTTTGTAGGTTTCTATTTTGGGCAAAATCCGTCCGCGAGAAGTCTGTCTGTCCGTGTTCATGTGAACACGAAACTCAAAAACTTAAATATCTAGATAGATGAAATTTGGTACACATTTTTATCATCAAGAATGTGGGTCCGTATAAAATTTGGACCAAATCCGTCGAAGGGTTGACTGTCTGTCGGTCTGTATGATCGCACACTTGCTAACACTATAAATTCTAAACCCTATAATTTAGATGAATAAAATTTGGTATGAGGTTTGCTAACATTGATTGTAGATCCGTGCCCAATTTTTTCTTCGCTATTGTACGACGCAAAAAAAAAAGTGCGAACGATTCACGCGTTTTTCCCACTTGTGTTATAGAATCGTCCATGTTACTGCCTCTCTGTGTATTTTTTCCCCACCCGCGTTAGGACGGATACGAGAAAGTTTTGGGGAGACCACTCCCGCTGGTTAAGCGATGTTATTTAAGAACGGTACCAGGTGCGAACCACAGTCTTCTCTGCCGAAGCGATCCTTGTTCATGTGAACACGAAATTCCCGGAATTCCACACACGGAAAAACACACGGAATTCCTCGTGCTAGTTAGTTGACTTTGGTTTAATGATGCAAGAACCAAATTTGGCTATGCTTAATGCGACCATTTTTTCCCCTTTAAAACGAGACATCTACTGATTTTTAGGCAAGAATATGTGTATTTTCAAGCAAATGCATATTTCTTCAGTTTTTATTTGTAAATGAAAAGAACTTTTGAAAATAAATAATTAATGTAGTCTTGTATTTTTCTGAAGAACGAATTTGTTTAAGGATATTTGGTGTTGATTTCAAATAAGAATGAAATTCTTGGCAGAAATATTTAAAATTTACTTTGGTAATTAAAACTACTTTAAGAACTGAAAATTTTTTTTCGCTCGTCTACAATTTTTTTATAACAGGAAAGACCCTTTTTAGGGGTGCATTTGTGCCTTGCAGACATAAAATATATTCGATAACTATACGAAAGTACATACGTTTTAAATTATTGGCATGAAAGTGTTTCAACAATTCCCCCCAACAACTTTCGGTTGAAAATTTCCCAGTGTTCCATTCTGTCACTTATTGCGGTGTAATGCATTTAGAAATAAATGCGACAGACTGACTTGTATATGCTTGAGATGTATTGCGCTTGCCCCGCCGACGGAATTTATTTTTATTTTTCGACCCTTTTTTTAAACTTGTTACCATAGGTTGCTCTCTTTCTCAAAATGGGACATCTCGGACAATGAAACAGCTTATCAAACCAGCGGGAGTGGCCTCCCCTAAACTTTCTCGTATACTTCCCCAAAAAGGTGCTGTTTCCCCTCCCACCGCGTGGATAAATTAGAATACCACATACCAAATTTCAATTATATGATGTAAGTTACTAAAAGATTTGCACACATCTAAGCAGCCTTTTAGCTTGCCAGCAATATCTCCGATCTGATTGTTACAAATTTACTACCGATAGTTGTAGTTGAAAATATCATGCACATTGCCAGAGTGCTTAAGAAATTAAACCAGCGGGAGTGGTCTCCCCTAAACTTTCTCATATACTCCTAACACATGTAGAGAAAACTAGAATAATAAAAGACGTCAAATAAACTTCCGTCGCAAGTAAACCAAAGTTGGAACCACGCGTGGTTTGAAGGATCAAAACAAATTCAAATCCTCTGCTCATTCTTTTGCGCAACAGGACCTGGCGAGACTCCCTAAACGTTTGCTTCCTTACAAAATCACTCCAAAATTGGTTTTTGGCAAACTGCCAAGTTTCGGAGCGTCCCTTCCTTGCACAGGCATTGCCAATAGTAGGCATGCGCAGGGAGTTAGTTTCAAAACTGAACAAGTATGCGATTATACAGACCGACAGACAGTCAACCCTTTGACGGATTTGGCCCAAAATTTTATATGGACCTACATTCATGACGATAAAACTGTGTATAAAATTTTATCCATCTGGATTTTCAAGTTTTTGAGTTATAGCGTTCGCATGACACCGAACATACATACAGACAGACTTCCCTTTGACGGATTTTGTCCAAAATTTGATAGAAACCTACAAATTATGTTTAAAGACCACATACCAAATTTCATCCCCGTAGCTCTAATAGTTTTTGAGTTATCGTGTTCACAGACACACATACAGACACACACACAGACACACACACAGACAGACATAATTCCAAAATTGTGTTTTTCGGACTCAGGGAGGTCTAAAACGTGGAGATTCGTCAAAATCTCGAGTTCGAATTTTTTGACGATTACAATACTTTCTCTTTGTATACTTCGTATACGAGAAAGTAAAAACGGGATGTATGGTCGCATTAGCCATGCTGCACCAATCCTCATGCAGGGTTTTAAGCCGCCAACCAACTTGAAATTTCATACTCACCCGCTAGCTTCATCGCAGGACGAATTTCAAAATTGACTATTAAAATAATTGGCCTCTTGCTCTCTTTTGCGTAGAATAATAGATATTATCGTAACATAATTTCGTTGGAAACAATCTCTTTCTGCATTTCGCTCACTCTTTCATCAGTTTTAACGTGATTATAATTGAACATAAGTTAATCAAAGAAACTTATGGAAAAAGTTCCACTGCAATTTATGACATTCAGTTTCAAAAAATAAGACCATAATTTGATAGAGAATTCTTTTATGATCCTGTTATCTTTAAACGACATCAACGGCAAGGTCCAAATTATGTCTCCTTAATACATAAATTATTTACATATATACTAATTGCCAAAAGGTAAATTAATTCTTTTTTTAAACAGAAAATATGCTTTCACCAGTTTTGCTTATAACTTATTAAATTTCATTTATCAGCTAACTATTGAAGAACAAATCTTCATTGCCACTAATTTCAGAACGTTTTTCTGGAATAAATGATCAAAAATCTTATTCATCGATTATTTTTCATTTTTTAAGAATTGTTTAGAATTTCAACTGCATGATGCATATCCATGGCAAAAACAATAAAAGTTCTTACGGAACTAAAATAGTGAAAGTTTGGATTACGTTTTCGACCAGTTAACCCTGATTTACATCCCTTATCTACGCCAGGACTTCTTTAAAAAAGAGTCCTTACGAAACTAAATTAGTGAAAGTTTGGATTACGTTTTCAACCAGTTGACCCTGATTTACATCCTTTATCTACGCCAGGACTTCTTTAACCGTTCCTATAACAAGCCTGCCTTCTCGAACACGTTTCATTTTTTTGAGGTAGTTGGTATTAGCTTGGTTTTGTTCGTTGTCATCTGTCCACAGTTTAAAACTATTTGACCTCTTTCAGAACGAGACAGCTTCAAAACGGGAACTTTTATCTAACAAATGAAATCAGCCCATCAGGATCTAGTGGCGCAGTGACAGAGGTGCGGGGGTCAAAGGAATGTTGTTGCACCAAGTGCCAAACTTAGCAGGCGGCATGAAGACAAAATTTTAGTGAGTATATGTCAGATTTTAAAGCCAAATATGAAGAGGCGTCGAAAAATACCAACATGCCCTGGACGTCATTTACCCTTACTTATATGTCATATTATGCCCATGCCGCCATATACTCTTGTTACGCCACTGTCTTGATTCCTTTTCGGGATCATGACAGTTCCATAAATAAATAGGAAGTGACTGTATTTTCGCACGAAAAAGGTTATTGTGATCACAGAAATGAAAAGTCAGTTACAAAGTGAGCAATAAATAACTAAACTAGAAATGAAAATTAATCAGTGAGAAATAAAAAGAAAATCATTTTGAAATAATTATTTGGTAGATTTCCATGCCATATTTTAACTCAAAATTATTTTCTTAACGATTTACATCGAAAGTTGCGCGAATGTAAAAAATCTTTAGTACGAAATTCCCAGATATCGTGTCTCTGATATTGTTTTTCATAGCCCTGATTGGAGTTCCGAACCAACAGTCTAAGAAGCCCTTTTGAACATTAATATAATAAATTTTTTTAAAAACACGCTTTTATTATTGTATCAATAAGCAGAAAATAATTTTTTATTAAGAATGTGGTGGTCAAAGCAAAATCGTAAAAACGTGAGGTGCTGATATAAATACTCTAAGTAAATTGGAATTTTAATCTCTCATTTATGATATATTTAAAAAAAATAATGAATTTTTAGTTATATTACGTTAGAATAGAAGTTTTTGCACTTATGATATTTATGCTGTGTCTACAGAGATTGCTTTCAGCGCCTCTCGCTTTTACGATTTTGTTTTGACTTGTTATGCTTTTAAAAAATTCTTTATTTTTATCGTTTTTTATTTTTTAGTCTGTAATATTTTTTATAATTCATCATTATTGTTATTATAGAATCTTGTAATCGTTTTGCTTTGAATTTTACTATCAGAAGGCATCTCTCAGATGGAATAAAAATTTAATTAAAAATAATAGATTAACTGATAATTGAATTCTAGAAATATTAAGGTACCGTATTATCATAGGGAACACACAATTGTTCAAAATCTCAGAACTTTAGCACATTAGGGAGTGTGTGAAAAATCGATTATAAAATTCCACCTTTACAAACACGAAAGAAGTAAAGTTAAAGAAAAGCGTGTAAAAGACTAGCATTCATTCTTCTGTGAAAAATTTACCATGTGGTAGACAAGATCGGCGACATCCCATTCTACTAAAGGTCCATAGACCTCTTCGTTTCTTGCACCGTTACTCGAAGAGCTTTTTTCGAAGATAAAAGAAAGGAATGAAAAAGTAGACACTAAAGCTTGTTTCACACAGAAATATGACCATAGAGGTTATTCCGGTGAACTTTATTCCAGTTTGAAATTTTAGGGCTAAGAAAAAAGTGATTCCATGACCTCTCTTACTTCCGAAAAGGCGGGCCTGTACAAAACATCGGAGCAAGCACTTTTAGTCTGGGTCAGAAATACTTTTAAAAAACTCAAAAACGAGATAAAAAGATTTGGAAGATGACATTTTTTTTATTAATCTTATCAAAAGTAATTTTCATCATTTTCCAAAAAAGAGCATACAATATTATTACGCTCCGAAAACTCCTCATTGGAGAAAATAGCAGAAGCTCCACCTTTCGACCACCGCAGCTTTGAAAAGAAACCGAAAATCCGAGCTAATTGTGTTTGGGAAGAGCATGAGGTTTTTCTCTTGCACATCAGCAGGGGTGGGGGATGGAGAGACTTCCATTCATTCTCCCGCCGTCACTCTGAGGATTGCCCCCTCAGCTTATTCCCCCCCCCCCTTTCCTCATTGTCGACCTCATGTTCCTCACATATATTCTTGACCATGGTGTCAAATAAAGAATATATTATTGTTACTTAAGGGGACGGTCGACTCTCTTAAGCATTTTTTAAAAAATTATTGACTTAGAGTTATGAAATTTTGTACATATATACATAAATGAAACATTATTCCAAGTGTGTTGTTGGCATTTTCACATCCAAATAAGAGGCAATCTCTGAAGAATGAAGCACTGTTTATTTTATTCAATCATTTTTTATGGTAGATTTTAGATAATTGTGGGATATACCAATCCATTCTGAAAGTATAAAATGACGCAAAGCGCAGCCACCGGCGACGGTTTAAACAAAGGAAGAGTAACACCGAAGCGGCACGTCCGGTGGGAAGGTTACATGTTTTTAAGAAAGAGAGAAATGGTTGTCGTCAAGCCTTTTTATGCTGCTGAGAAACGGGAAAATCTCCGAACGCTACGGCCGGTCGAATCCGGATCTCAGCGAGTACAGTGACAGTTATTCTTATACTAGAGCTTAAGTAGAAATAATTTTATGAATTAAAAGTTAAGAAGCGTTTATAAAAAATAGAAAAATATGAAATCATTACATAAATATATTATGTATTTCTAAAGCATTTTTAATTAAATACATTTTTTAGAATTTATTTTTAAATATCTAATTTTAAGTTTTTTTAATTGCTATGTTCTAATTTTAAAATTTATCACAAAAAATATATTATAAACAAATCTTGACCTTATTTTTTATTTCATTTAAAAGTTAATTTTCAGGGAATATTTTTATAAATGCGTAATGAATTTTCATTAAAATTTGGTGTTTTTTCCAAACTTTAATTGACTTTTAACAATTTAAATTAAGTAGAAACTTACGATGGATACACAAACTTATTATAGTATATAATAGGAATCTTTATTATAAATTTTATGCAATTTCCTCAAACATTAAGAAGCACGGAGCATTTCAAAGACATGCAAAACTGAAACAAAAACATCGTTTTCAGAAACCACCAGCTCTTAATTTTATTTAACAACACATATTTTAATGTTATTTTATTCACATAAACCATACGTTTTGGATATAAAAAAGTTTAAATGGATTTTTTTTGCTGATTTAACTATTAAAAAAATAGGCTAATTTCAAAGTTTTTAATTCACATTCGTTTTTTCAATTCAGTTGCGTTCTGAGTCTCTAAAAAATAACGGCAGCTATCTCGTTGCATTTAATTGAGTTGACGATTTCGAAAGAGGAGTTATTTATGAGGTGTCTAAGCGACGTTCGCATCATTTTATTAAGCACTTGCCTTCTTTAACTTCACCACTTGTAGCACTGATTGGTTGAAAAAAAGTCTTCACCATTCGATTTTATCAAAAAAAGAAGTTTCATAACTCCAAGTCTGTGCGACAACTAGGAACTTAGACATTAGACACTAGGAACACAGACATTGCAAAAAAAGTTTACCATTTGCCTTTGAAAAAATTATTCCTAATTCGATTCTCCTGAAGAAAGTTTTGCTCCATCCCGAATTAAAATATATGACTCGATAACCACCTTCAATACACAAAAAGAATGAAAATGCTTTGGAAAATCAGCGTGGGTTAATGAAATGCATTTAAAACTCTAATATTTGCTACGATCTTCTCTTATTCATTATCTTTATTTCCTACTATCCGCCTTCGGAGACTAGCTTGTTCGCCGGGAATACGATTTCAATTCAATCTTGTATCATTTTATATTCATGGTTCTCTTAGCAACGTAATTTTAAACTTCAGATTGTGGTAGATATTTAACCCATGTTCTATCAGTGACCTTGTACCTTTTCTGTTAATTGTCTATACGAATGTCCCTAATGGAGTCAAATAACTAAATATGTCCAGTAACCCCTAATTCCACGTTATCGGCACTATCTTCACTTTATTATTCTTCTTGTAAAATATGCATTTGATTTCAACATTAAAATGACGCAGCACATTTTATGGCCATCGGCGTGTTAGCTGGATTAAAGCATGTTGAAAAAAAGAATAAAAACATAGCAACCATAACCTTTCAGCTTATGTTTCTTAATATAAGCAAAGCAATACCTCGGAGAGCTTGGTTTACAGATTTCACAAAAATCTTGATGAAATAAAATATGAAAGCAAAACATATTAGGTTCATATCTCAGATTACAACAATGAAAGAGAAATATGCAATTAAATATTTGCTTAAACAATGTAAACGGTTAGAGTTGTGTTGCAACAATGAAAAGTATTGTTGTAAATTATGCTAAAAAATATTTTTTTTAATTTATTAAAATTCGAGAAAACAATTTAATTGATATCATTGGAAAGGTACTTTTTTGCACTTTCAGATGGTGTAAAAATGATGTTTGTGCTGTAATATTTTCGGAAGTTATTAAGGAAGAACGCCGAAATTTCGCCTAATTTTTAATGAATTAAAATTTCAAAAAAGGGCTCCGAGATGCACATTTCCACTCTTGAAAGTTTGTTTGTGCCAAATCTCGTAGCTCTAGGTCTAGCGGTCTGCCCTGTAGAGGACCAACACACAGACACACACACACATTCTCCTTTATTATAAGCTTTGATTTAACTTGACTGTCGTGTCCTCAAATCTTGAGATCGATTTCTTATCCACTTCCAATCGAGCTACAGCTTTGAAATTTAGCACAGTGGTGAGTTTCCGGTGACAATACAATATTATGCAAAAAATTGGCAATCTATACCTATTTTAAAGCTAACAAAATGATATTAAAATTTTATCCCTATATTTGGGCGATAAAGTTTGGAAGGTGGTAACCTCACGTTACATAGGGTTGTAACACACCACGAAGCTAACAGAGAATACGCTATACTTCCGGCACTGCACCGATGAATGACATAATATGTAACTCGTGTTTCTACGCGTCTTGGGTTTACTTTCTATTAGAATTCGCCAATAATCAGATTTTTTTTACTTCGCGTGCGCCAAACGTTTCACACTCAAAGCAAAAAGAGAAAGTTGTGTAGATCGATTCTCTTTTTTTTTCTATAACATTGTTGATAATAATTGTAAGTTATCACGTAATATATTACGGATTTATATTTCAGAAATTAAATATCATTAAATCATTTTTAAAATGTAATTACACATATGTATATAATAATTTTAATATGTGTTTTATATTGGAGAATTCATTAATTGGATTTGGTTTAATATGCCTAACATGTCGTGTGTATTCGTATCAGCCATCACTAAAAAGTAGAAAATAAAATAAATAAGAAAAAAAATTAAGGTATAAGCTTTTATTCATGCGAAAAAATGAACGCAAAAGTTGAAAATATTTTTTCTGATTACAATTAAATGCATGGTTCGAATAAAAGCGTGGGCGCCTTTACCTTCTAGGAATATTCCATTTGTTTAAGGAAATATACACAAATTATAAGATGCTATGTAAGGCGCCCACGCTTTTATTCGAACCATGCATTTTATTGTAATGAGAAAAATTCTTTTCAACTTTTGCGTTCATTTTTTCGCATGAATAAAAGCTTATACCTTAATTTTTTTTTATTTATTTTATTATTAGTAGAGATGAGTAGCAATGATGGTGGTTCTTAATCCCACTTGGTGTAGCATTTCTAACCAAGTCGATGAGCAAGTGCAAGTGCGGCATTTTCTGTTGGTCAAATGGACTCGGAGCAACTGAAGAAGAAATATAAATGGGCTCCAATAATTGGGGTAGGTTGCCTTTCTAGAGGAATTTCAGAGAAACTGGCTCATGTTCGTATTTTTCTTGGAGGAAAAGTAGGAAAAATTCCATCAGACAATCAGACCACAACGAGTAATTCATTGTTAAGCGGGACATTTACCGCTGTTCCACTCTGCGGTTTTTGGAACATGGGAAGGAAAAACCTTTCGTCAATGGGAGAAACCGATGAAAATTCGTATGTTCGTATTTTTCTTGGAGGAAAATTCCATCAGGCAACCATACCACAACGAGTAATTCATTGTTAAGCGAGACATTCACCGCTGTTCCACTCTGCGATTTTTGGAACATGGGAAGGAAAAACCTTTCGTCAATGGGAGAAACCGATGAAAATTGGCATAGAGAATTGGAAGTGTTGGAATTCCGAATAATTTGAAACAAATTGGAATGGCCGTATGACCTTTTGATACCTCGCTGCGAGGGTAGCGGGAGAACAAAACCGCTGCCTAGATTGGGACCCCGCGAAGAGGCTAAGTCATGTTGAAAGTAAATGCGGAAATCCCGCGTGTGGGGGAGACGGTGTGTGGGTGGGAGTAAGTATAGGACTTTGAACCTTCTCAAACAAGGCGTATCAAAAGAAATTTTGGAACATCCATGAATGACTTGCCTAAATTTTCCGACTTGAATACAAACCAGTTGTTGGGGCAAATGGAATGGAATGGAGTACTGATGAATGTCCAGCTTTAAAGCGTAGATCTCTCTACCAGATTTAGAATTAAGCTGGTTACGAGCACAAGCAGAGGATAGAATCCATAATCTTCTTCCACCAATCCATGTTCCTTAATAATGCTATGCCTTAACCCACTAGGCCATTGGTGGGCTCACGCAAGTTGTAGTGTCGCTAAATTAATTTTTGGTTATCTTAACTTTGTTTATTTCCGTCGCATTAATGCTCGAGAACATATTGGCAGTTTAAATGTAGAATCCCGACTTCTAAAGCGCTGAAAAGAGGGAGATATTTTTAATTACCCTTTAAATTTCGTCTGTAGAGGTAAAAGACCCCCCAACTATCAATATGATATATTTCATACCTGGACTCGTAAATGATTTTTGTTACGTGTTTTAAACTTTTACCACGAGCGGCCCCTTTTTTAGCAACATAGCAATAATGATAATAATAAATCGTGGAGAAAACTTTTGAAAACCTAAGAGTTCATTTATGTAGAAAAATTGTTTTGGAAAATGAAGCACATTAATGAATGATAAACAAAAGTTTTCTGCTTAAATATATGTATTTTGTAAATTTTAAGATTCCACCAAAGATCCACAGTGTTTGCGGTCTTGTTTTGCGTTAAATCCGTTGTCTGTTCTCACATTGGTGGGATGTGGGGTGTATGTTCAGCAAGTGTGGTACTAGCTCAGTTATCGCCCTCTTCGTCTGGATTAAAATTACGAAATTCGTCCACAGTAGCCCTTGTGCAGCTCCAAGTCGTACCATTAATCCGAGTAATCAATTAAACAGCCAAAACTTTTCATGGACTATTTTTATTTGGCATGATTTTGCTAATTCTCTTTGCCTTTTAATCCTAAAAAGGTTTGTACAAGCATCTTCTGTCTATGATTTTACTATTCCATTTTTGATCAGGAATACTACTTTAAAAGACCATTCCAAGCCTTGTATTTAGCAGAACCAACTCTATTAAATGTATATCTTGTGTTTGACACAAGATACCGAACACTAGGCCTTGTGCTAAAAAACTGTACCATACTATACTACTACCGCTATATATAAGACTTGAAATGATCTTTAATTTTACTTCATCCTCAGATTCTGCAATGTTTGGATCCAGTATTGTTAAGTTGTTCGCGGTTATTTCTTGGGTACGTAAAAGTTTTTAATTAATGGAGAGAGGGATGTAATGAAGAGATGTACGTGTAACATCCCATTTCCTTTAACTTTATTTATTTATTTGCATTGTTTATCGTTTATTGCGCAATACTTGTTTGTTTTTTTCTAAGTGACTCGTTATGATCTGAATTTCTTTAACGTCAATCACTTATTTAAAAAGGTTTGAAGAGCTTTTATTCTTCTGTTAATTTGGCTCGAATTTTTCTCCATAGATGGAGCTAGGTATGCTAGCCTCTAGACCTATACTTCCTTTGTTCTGGTATGTTTCTCGATAGCGTCATTCTTACTTCTATATTGGCAGAGGGTAAATGTTTACTTTCTCTAGTCTCTCTATTGGATTTGTTATAAAAGACTTTATTAAGTTTTTCTTTTTAAAACGAGATTCTTTCCTTTATTTCAATTAATGGATAAATTCAGGCCACAGAGAGTATAATTTTTGACTATGTAGTCATTCCCTTGACAGAAAATTTATCCATATTAGAACTCCGATGGAGAGTGGCATTTGAAAACGTTCGTCATTCGAGTTCTCTTCCATTTCTTCCATTCTAATTATTTTCTTTTATGTGTTTTAATTATTAAAGCATGATTTTTTTGTTGTTTGATTCTATAGTAATTCTTTAGTTAATTATGGATAATATTGTTGATACAATCACTGGATGCTGCTGCGTTGGCGCGCAAAAGGTGTATTGCTATCGCTATTGTTTACTTCTTGTGTTTCTTCTGTATTTTTTCTTTTTTTTATATTCGATTATCTGTATTTTGTATTTTATTGGAAGTTGCAGCATTTACGCCATTCTGTCTAATACAAAAGTTTAATTAATTTTTTCATTTTTAATATCTTTTGTTAAATTATATTAGTTGTAATTGCTACGATTTCTTACTTTGTCTTCTTAATTTTCTATCGGGGCTTCTTAAATTATGGGTCACAACTTGACATGGGACTGGGAAAAGTATGATACTAAATATCCAAACCTTGTTCTTGAAAATTATTAACCAAAAATAGCTAATGAAATAATTGTAGCTTCAAAAAAAATTTTAATTTATGAATAAGAAAATAATTCTTGCTTCATAAATTAAATTCATTCCATTAAATTAACGAAATACCCTCATTAAATGTTTCTTTCTATCTCCTTGGAATTATTCTTCTTTGATATATTTTACTTTTTAATGTCTGTGTAGATTCAGGGTCGCAAAATCTAAGCTGAGCAAATTAAAAAATTGAGCAAAATAAATTTTCGTACTCATTATTCCTTACTGAGTCCATCTAAATCTCTCTTTTCATTCTATATGATTTGTTTACCTGTTGTAATGGAGAGGAAAGGAAAAAGAGGGTCAAGAGAGTTTGTAATAAAGAGAGCGTGCATCCCCCCCCCCGGTTAGATGTGAAGAAAATTAGCTTGAATGGTGAGATTTGGTTCCGATTCACCAACAAGTTTGTAATTACAAAAGAAAGGATTAGCTATATTTTGCTTTTAATACATAAAAAAAAAATAAAGAAAACCCTCCTAAACAACTATTATAAATGTTTATTCCAATCTGCTACGATCTATAATGTATGTATGAATGGTTGATTGAATGAGATGAGCGAAAGGAAAATGAATGCGTGCGTTCGTGTGCGTGTGTGTGTCATGCTAATGTAATTTCATTAAATAATGATCTTTCTTTTTCAGCCTCACTCAGTAAAATATTTATTTCCTTATATCACGTTAAAGCATTTTAGGTAGGAAAATTCTTTAAGTTTCTAAATTTTAGGCTAGAAGATTGTGGCCCATCGCGGCCGTGTGCTTCGGTCAAAATCCATCATCACTGCCTGACTGGATCTATAATGTACAATACAACCCCAGTTAACCAAACTAAAGCGGTGGGGGGATGCATTTCGGAAAACGATTTTTTCGGTTAAGCCATGAACATATATTACTATTATGTATCTAGTTACAGTATGTAATTCTAAAATGTTGTAAGTGTAAAACGAATTCTTAACTTTCTTTGTACATTTACGTTCATTATTAAAGTTAACCCTCCGTCGGACGCAACATTCGCACCGGCGAGTTCGGGCACAGGTAAACAGTATCGTAATTAGTATTGTTAATTCCCATTAATTTTAGCATTCTAAAATTAATCACTGACCTTCTTGGGGATGATTGAAAGAAAAAAGTGGGGATTTTGTTGCAAAAAAGGCTTGCTTTCGCGATTATTTCCTTGCAGTACAGTGCGTATTTCTTGGATTTGCGATTTCAGAGGATAACCCGGGTTTCGGTTAAGCCGAGTTCGGTTAACCGGGATTTTACTATAATTTGAAACTTCAGTTATCGGATTTATTATAATATTCAAATTAGATACGCCATTGTTTTTGTTTTTACTCTTTCTGATGCGAAGTATGCAAAAATTATTATAATCTTCAAAAAATTTAATCTCGAGATTTTGATGAATTACGACTTTTTAAACCTTCCTGAGGTAGAAAAGCACATTTTTGCAATTATGTCTGTTTGCCCGTCTGTGTGTATGTGAACACGATATCTCAAAAACGGAAGGAGCTAGACTGATGAAATTTCTTATGTGGTGTTTCACATATGTAGTTGTGTCATAAAATCTTGGATAAAATCCGAAAAGGGGAAGGCTGTCTGCCTGTGTTTGTGTATGCGAATACAACCACTCAAAAACGCCACGGTCTTTTATAATTTAACCTCGTGTTATGTATTGAAATATGACATTAACAACAAAATTGTAGACATGTATTAAATTTTAGACCAAATTCGGCGAATTGTCTGTTTATCTGTCTATCCGTGTGTATTGTATGTTCTCGGATTCCGAAACTCTCCGCGCTTTTGCGCATGCGCCAGGAGGTTTCACCAAAATAGGGGGGGGGGAGTGGAGGGGGAGATGTTTGCATTTCACTTAGCGTGACCTAACAAAGAATTCCGGAAACGCGCTCATCTTACTCGTTGCCTGCCACCCCTTTCCGGAGTAATATCGTCCCAAAGTGCTAGTCTCGGATATTGAAACGATCAGTGTGTGAATATGATCACTCAAAACAGTAACGAGCTAGATGAACTGAAATGCGGTGTATGATCTTAACACCAAAATTGTACACATATATGTGAAATTCTGTATCCATTTGGTCCAAATATTGTGAAAATACAAGAGAAAATTGAAAAGAAAACACTCCTGTTTTTTTCTTATTAATATTAAGAAATATGACACAAGTTTACTTAGATCTGAAAAAACATTAATTGCAAAAGCGCGCGATGCAAAAATTGCTCAACCACAATAAGGACTAAGAAAATGTATCATCAATGGTGAGCGTGTGTAGGATTCTTGGATGAGAAATACGCATTGCAAGCCAATGTTAAAATAATAATTTAAAATGCATAAAAAAGTAATGGAGTTTTTATTATTATGAGGAATAAAAATATTGAACACTCGCTTACGATAATTCGTCTTAATAGCGCTGTCAATGCAGTTGATGACTTTGTGAAATGAATATTTTTATGTTTCCCTTTCTGCGTATCCACTTCGAAAAATAACAGCAATGAAGGCGAAAAAATTGTCTGTTTGATAATAATAACCACAATTTGTTTCTTTTACACCTCAATCAACCCGACAATGATTAACACTTTTTTTTGTCTTACCCAAATGGACAAACACCTTCCGTTAGAACCATTAGTTCGCACTTTTTTCGACCCGCTAAATGAATTTTTATTATAAAATATTAGAAGAATGTAAATGAAGTTTAGATACAGTTATATTGGTAGTAAATATTACAGTCATGTATTTTTAAAAAAATTATTAAATAAGTGATAGAACAATGGTATATGTACTATTATTTTACTACTATTAAGCTCCTTTTTTATGTGGAAAAGACCGCATTACGAAATGCAGCTCATCACACTTTTCTTTTATTTCACCTTTGCGAACTAAATTAAAAAATTGTGACTTAATGTTCTATCTGTTAGATAATTTTGTCATCAAAAATACACAAGTAAATATTAAAAAAATGAATAAATAAATTCTCTCTGTCTATCGTTTGCCCACATTTCTGAATTTCCTCGTTAAAAAAGTTATTTTATCCACGCGTTCCAAAAGAAAAAAATGCTGTCACTTTACGAAAGTAAAGTAAAGGAGAAAAGAACACTGTAACTTCGTCAGTATAAATAAAAAGAGACGCCCCAAAAATTCTGATTCACCGTTAAAATAAAAAAGGAAATTACATAAATATGCCGTAAACTACTGACGAGCACGTACTGTTTACTTTTTTGAGCGGGAAAGAATGCGAGTTGTTGGAAGGCTGACTCTTTTTCCACTGCATTAAATCAAAGGTTTTTGAATATATTTCGATAATGAAGTGGAAAAATGGAAAAATTTAAACCGTCTGCCTGAATTAATTTGTTTTGTTTAGTTGAATTAACATCGCTTCGGAGCTACACATCAGAAACTAATTAATTACGCCATAGAAAAGTTATTTCTTTCAACTAAATGGTAAAAGCAGCTAATAAAAATCGTCTGCAGTTTTATGCTTGTTCACGCTTTAACAGGTTTTTTGGATTGTTCTGAGATTAAGCAGAATAATATGCGTTGATATAATGCGAATTGCAGTCTCGCATTTGTTAGGAAACAAAACGGTTGATTTTGGTAAGCATTTTCAGGTCAGTTTACGGGTGTAAATGCACAACGTTGCTGCATTTTGTTAGAATAAGAAGGCGACATTGCGCAAATGAAAATGAAGCCGGGGCAAAGGTATCGTTTTGGAATGTTGCATGAGTAAGTAGACATTCAGAAAGCATTTTAAAGTTAGTTGGCGGTTGATCTGCCTTGTATATTGAGGTTATTACTCCTTTTTTGAAAATATTCAATTGTGTTCTTGAACTTTCAATTCGAAGCATTATTTCCATGTATATTTTGTTCCAAAATCTTTACGAGTCATTTTAAATATTAAAGTAATCATTCTCCACGATATATTAAATTTTCTTCAAAATTGTTGTTCTATAGATGGCTGCTAGTTTTGTTTAAAATGTCTTGTACGTCTGTTTATTTCGTGTAATTATTGAAATCTATTTTTGTATGATTTTAAATTTCCCTGAACTCTTGCTAGAGCCTTTTAGAAATCTTTAAGCATAATTAAATCGGTAATTATTCTTAATGCAATCAAATAATAAAAAGTAAAATACTGCAATTCATCTGAACTTTCCTTATTTTAATTTTAATGTTGGCATTTAATGAATGAAACTGTCTTGGAATTTTCAAATATTACAACTTCTACTTTTTGTTTACTCGCAGCTGTGGCAAGATAATCAACTACATGCAAATATTTTTGACTAACGCAGAAATCATTTTAAAATGCGATTGACTGCAATAACAATCAAAAGTATGTAGTGCAAAGTTTTAAAGAGTGTAGAATTTTCTTTTTGAAAACCCTTCAGAATTTAGGCATAAAAACATCAATACTGAAGCATCAAATTAGAAGTTATTTCATAGTTATTTACAAAATGGCGTTTAATAATATTTTGCTTGAATCATTAAATCTTAAATAAAATGCCGATTTTGTACGCATGCGAGTGAAAACCATGAAATGCTATGTTTCATTCGGTTTTGGATAATGCTTACTTTATCGTGTACGAAGTATCGTCAAAAAATTCGACCTCTAAATTCTGATGAATCTTCTCGTTTTAGATCTCATCGAGTCCGAAAAGTGCATTTTTGGAATGTCTATGAGCAAGATAACTCCAACGCAACAGCTACATGGATGACATTTAGTATGTGATTTTATGCTAAATGTAATCTGAATCGCATTTTGGACCAAATCCGTTTTTGAGTAATCGCGTTTATACACAGATCGATATACATGTAATAATCTTACTTAATTTTACTTTAAATTCTAATATTATATATTTTAAAGTCTTAATGTTTTCCAAAATCACTTTTCTTAAACTCCAGTTTCGTTTTATTTCTCGCGCTGGAGGTATGTTAAATCTCTCGTTTTGGTATATTTATTACTAAAAGAATATTTTAATCGCTTTCACGTGCCCATAGAAAATCATGACGACGTCTCCTTGGCTCTAGACTTTTCCCTAAAACGCTTACGTAATTTATTAAAAATAGCCAATATTTTCCCTTCACTTTGATCACGTGTTATATTGTTATTCCCTTATCTGAGAGAATCGGGGATTTTCTGTACACTTTTACTTAAGACTTCAACTAAGATGTTGGTATGTCCGCCACTCTCCAAAATATTTTTATAATAAAGCAAATTGGTTAACAACTCGGCTGTTCTATGACTGCAACAACGAAAACATTTTATACATGCGATTACTTATAAAGCTCAACGACTTGGATGAATGAAATTTGGTATGAGGTCTTGTCAACAAAATTGTAAATCTGTATTAAATTTTGGATCCAATCGGGCAAAAGGAAGACGTCGAAAATGCACGCTTCGGTTTCTTCAATACGAAGCACAAAACGCTTCATATTTTGTAAGTATACGAGAAAGGCGAAGCGAGAGAACTACTGATTTCTCAACAAAATTAACCCTCCGACTGCTTATTCCGCGGCTAGGAAGTAAGTGTATTTCTTGCTGCACCTGCGATTTCCGTTGAATCATATTATACTAAAAGCTTTGCATATAAACAATTCGCTTTGTTGAACAGTGTTTGAAAACGTTGAATTTAAATGATTTAAAAAATCGGCAATCGGAGGGTTAAATCTTAAAGAGAAATAAAATTTCGTGTTTAAATTAAGCTAATATTTGAAATGTGAATTGTGAAGGTATGAAATCAACGCATATACTTATAAGCACTCGTAAAGTTTATTGATGTTGTAAAAATGTATTGCTGACAATATTGGAATTACTTTTTCCGTAAAATTTCAGAATGTCTGCTTGTTGTCGTTTAAAAATTTTAAGGACTGTTATTAAAATTGGACAATGAATTAGATTTAACTTATTCATGTTTGTCAATATGCATAATATCGTAACCATATTATAAATTCCTCGAGTAATATATTTTTCAATGCTTTCTTATTCTAGTCATTTTTTTTATATTTATCGTTGACTGATAAGATTTTTTGTTGTGTTCAAACTGTACTTCACAAATGAGATTTTTAATTAGATATAATTAACAGAGTTTTTGTACAACAAAGATTTGACATGTTTATCGTATCAATGTATTCTTAAACACGAGATCTCCTATTACTAGGGTTACCATAATTGCCAAGCATTGATACGGGACGTTTAAGTGCTAAATAAATAAAACATGAAAAAAAAACTGAGTAGATAATGGTTTAATTTACTGATAAAAATCAATAAAGATTAAGCAATCTAATAAAATGAATACGTAGAATAATAAAGATGCAAGGCTAATCCTTTTTAGCCCAGCCATATTTTAAAGTTGATTTTACTCTCTTAATTATATCATTTTCTTCTTTCTAATTATTATAAAATTGGATGCAAGTCATTTAAAAGTTATATTGACAAATAAAAATTGCTCCAATCCGTCTCCACTGACAACTTGTTTCTTTCGTCCGACAGTTGACATTGAGAAAAATATTTTCTTCACATTCGCATTATGGGCTGGAATGGTAAATACGTATTCGCACAGCTTTATCTAACATGACTCCTGTTTAATATACTTTGTATCTGTAAAACACTCCTACCATTTCTCTTTCATGCTCAATTTTATAGTTGTTTCGCAGTTTTAGTTGGCGTTATTTTTCTCTAAATAATCTTGGGGAGAATACGAGACAAATAGTAATACTGGACTGAGTAGTGAAATACGGTGACAGTCCCGTATATACGGGACGCAGTGGCGAATCCAGGGGGGGGGGGCTATCGGGCTGCAGCCCCACCCAAAGCTAAACCAGAATTCTTAATTTGATTTAAAATCACTACAACTGTTTGTTTTTAATTTCCCTTTTTAAAAAATAATAAAAACTTGACAACATTGCTTTCTGGCTAGACGGGCTCGAAAATTTTCCTAATTTTCTAGTCATTCCACTTTTACTTTTAGCGTTGACGCGGTCGAAAACATTTGTCTAGTTATTTCATTGTATTTTTTTTATTAAATTATAGAAAGTACTGTAATATTCTTTATGATTCTTATTGTCAGGTGAGTCAAGTCTGTAAAGTTAAAGTGTTTTGGTTTACATAAGCCATGAGGTTTGACATTCGACATGACGATACAAAATTTTTATGACCTCAGCCACCCCCACCCAGATCCGAGTTCTGGATTCGCCACTGACGGGACGTATGGCAACCTTACCTATTACAATCGTTACACACGTATAATTTACAATATCGTACAACATATAGATGATTAGTGAATAACTTTCGGCTTCAGTGGCCTGATGGCAGTATTGACTTTGGGGGCGGAAGATCGCGGGCTCGAGATCGGTTCCATTGAAGATCGCGCGTGTATGGGGAATTATTATGCTGGAGATTCAAGAGAAGGCCAGCTGTGCCATTTGTCCTAAGACTGGGTATTTTTCATTGGTCGGAATTCGGAAATTTTAGTCGGGAAAAATTCGGCAAAAAATTCACGGATGTTCCAAAGTTTGTTTTGAGACAAGGTTCAAAGTCGCAGAATTCCTGCCATCCACATTCCTCTTCGCCCACGCGGGGGATTTCGAGTTTCATTTCTAGCCTCGACGGGAGGTGCCAATGTAGGCAGATCCGTTGTTTTGCCGCTACCCTTTCATCGAGGTCTCAAATTAGAATCGGCGGATTGAGTTTTGGATTTTAAGTTCTTTTGAATTCCACCATTTCGAATCATTTGCTCCAAATTTGACAGGTTTTCGACCTTGACGATAGGTTTTTACCTTCCCGTGTTCCAAAAATTCCATTTTGGAAGAGCGGTGATTGGCCTGCTTCAGTCACTGAACCGGCTATCGAGGATAGAACACCTCACGCTGGTGTGGTGTGGAATTTTGAAAATTAGGTTGTTGGCTCAGATGTCGTTCTCCTTATCAGGCTATGATCATAATACAATTACGAAATCTTCTCTAATAGTGCTCGTGTAGCTTCAAAATAGAATACTCAAATTATTTCCTTGATGAAAAACATCGGTTTGTGCATAAATTGTCAAGGCATCGATTTCTCCCTTCTGCGTGTTCATTGGTTTTGGAATGCAAAGAATCGTGATGAAGTGACTGACGTACGAGTCTCTTCAAAAGAAAAATCTTCTTAATCTAAAATTATTCGTATTATGCTTTCGAGCTGTAATGCAGAATCTCGTATCCACAGGATTTCGAGGATTAGTTTTTACATTTTCAAAATCTATGCCTATGTGGTTTAACAAGTAGATGAAATAAGCTGGCAGTGATGCGCCTTTATTCAAACAAAATATCTAAATGGATTTATGCGCAGTGTACATCTATGGATTTCTTCAGGATTGATCCCCCAAATAACGAACATGGATTTTAATCTATCCATTGGTGGTTCAGCTTTTTCTCGTTAGATGATACATTCTGTTCTGGATATTGTTTTGATTCAGTTCATAGGACATTTGATGTTCATGATTCTGAGTGATTTTTGAATCAAGTCGCAGCGTTTGTGAATGACTGTAGTTCAGAAATCGGATCATTCGATGCACGAATCTACCTTGATAAAACTTATGAAGTGATAACAATCTCGTACTATTTTATGCTATTTAACCGCTTAAGGACATAGCCCGAGTAAATTCGTTCTATGTAATTTATGCAATTTTCTTTATCCCGAGATAACTTGGGGAGACATAACAATCAATCTCGTCGAAACCACGTTCGAACAAAGATACTGTGCATACAATTACTGGGAAAAGCAAAACAAACTTTGGCGAAAATTAAAAATTTTGTCCTTAAGAGGTTAAAACGGAGCAGCTCAATCGGATAGCAACTGTGCTATTCATTTATTTGGCATCCTTTTTAAAGACGGGCACTGTTGATTTTTGATTAATTTGTAATATGTGAAGTTATCTAGTAAGGGTTTCTTAAATTGTGGGTCACGACCCTAAATGGGATCGGCAAAAAAAAAATTCGGGGGATATACCTAAACGACTCCTTTTTTCAGATTTTGTAACATTTCAGAAAAAATAACTAAAATTAATTTGACTTGGAAAGATTTCGTTACAAATTGTAAAATAACTTAACTCGTTTTCTTTTTAGTTTCCTTTTTTTTGTTTACTTTTGATGTTTCGGTTTCTGATAGCGAATTTCTTGATTTATTTTATATAGTTAAATCGTTAAATGCAAGTTTCGCTTATTGTGACTCATTTAAACAGTTTTCACATATTATCAGTCTACTGTGTTTAATATAATCTGGGTCAAAAAAGTTGACTGCTGTTGAGGTTTGTTTCCGAGACGAGTAAAAATCACAATGTATTGAAAAAGATAACTAAAATTGTTCTTTGAACCCTTCTGTTTTTGAATATTTATTTCTTTTTATTAAAAGAAACAAGAATTTCAAGAATTAATAAACTGTATCTTGTCCGTGGCTTCAAACGGGCCTTCTTAAATTGGAGGCTGAGTCTTCTGTAGGGGTGAGTGAATTTCGCGTGAAAAAATAGCTTGGGTAAATTTTAACGAAATGATTTAAGTACCTGTATTATGTTAAATTTGCTTTTTATTCATTATTAAAGCTTGGTTTAATAATTAATACTTTGGGTCATGTAAACCTTTTTAAGATGCATATGGTGTCGCGAAATGTTCGGTGAAGAAAGAGGAATGGAGGGATTACAGGTTAAAATTGCTTAACCCTTTCTTGGTCGACGTCGCATGTCATACTTTCGGCTCTTTTGTGCCTGTACGCTATTTAAATCCGTAATTAAGTCAACGTAACAATTTTAAAAACAAAAATCACCTGGTCATGCTTAAATGTCTCGAGTATCCATCTTAAATAGATTGAAATAATAAAAATATATCAAATGGGTGGTGGTATCTAATTAGGAGGTTAAATAAAAACGTAAGGCAAGGGGTCAATAAGCCGTAAATCCAAGTGACGAGTGGTTACATTCTATACATAAGTGCCACTCCAGTGCAACATTAATTTATATTCGAGCCAGATATTTGGTTCGTGTTGAAAGAAAATCGTCGGTTTATCACAAATTTATCAATGAGGTGTTACCATAAAACGATTTAATCATTTAATAAGACTACATTATATATACAGAATGTACACAAATGAAGTGACACATTTCAAAAATTAATTTAAAAAAAAAACTAATGTTGGAAATGCGATTTTTTTTTAAATGAGAGCGCATCTCAAAGTGTTTTTTCAGATAGGTAACATGCCATTTCAGTGGTCTAGGGGGTCGTAAATTATTGGAAATCAAAAATTTATTTAGAGCCATTATTTGAGAACATATTAAAACTGAAAGAAAAATAAAAGCGTGTGTTTGTAGGGAATTTTACGCTCTTTAACTTTCCAGCGGGCGCGCGTTTGCAAGAGATGCTTGAGCTGTGCATCGTATTACATATTTATATCGTTATTTTATATATTCAAGTGCAATTTTATTTATAAAATTTTTGTTTACTTTTAGGCTAATAAATGCAGATAACATAAATAAAAGTTGCATTTATTTTTGTAAAATAACACGATATATTTGTAATACGATGCACGATATGTCGTAAAATTTGCGTAAGCACGCCCGATGGAAGGTTAATTTGTTAATTCACATGTAGTGTGGAAACTGAAGTTTTCGTGATATTCAATAAAAACTGAAAAAAGAAACCAGAAAACACTCATCTGCTTCTGCTGATCGGTAGCCATTGCTTACGGAATGTAACGAATCTCGTTGTAACAAATTTAGGTAACGCGGCGTTACGCCGTTCTATCTGAAAAAAAAACTTCTTGAGATGCGCTCTTATTTAAAACAACAAAACGTTGTTCCAACATTTTTAGTTTAATTTTTGAAATGTGTCGCTTCATTTGTGTACACCTTGTATGTACTACTTGCGAATCCATAATTTCGGATTTTGCGAAATAAAGGGGAACTTAAATCTCTCCAGTTGTCATAATTCAGTAGGAAGCCGTCCCATCCCTTTCTGCCTCTTGATCTACAAATTTATAATCCCATTTCTGGGCCTCTGCATCATAAAAGCTCAGCGGACCCCCGGTAGGAATATTATGACATAGCGCTGAAAATATGATTTTCCGTCTTGGTCTCCGAATTGGAATATGTCAGCTTGATAGTTGAGGGCCTTTCGCCCCCACAGACGAGGTCAAAAGCATCGAATCGAAATCACCCCCTACCCTTGGCATTTCAGATGGATCAGTGCGGCGGCCATGCGGTAGGTTACTTTTCTTGGCCCAAAAATCCAAACTCTCATAACCACCCAGAATACGGATTTCCAGAGGAAAGAGCAAAACTTTAGTTCACCGGTACGACCTTTAAGAAATTTTATAAAGCTATGGGGCTATTTTTGGGCCCCAAAGCCTATTCTCGAAATTGCGTTCAAATGAAGTTCGGATACTTTTGTTCAGTTTCGCGCATTAATTTCATATTTCTGTATTTCGTATAATTCATGCTTTAAATTTATCGAGTTGTAAATACAATGAATTGAATGGTTCAAATTCGCTAATCGGTTTTGCTGTATTGCGCTGAATGGTAGCAATTCCGTTCGATCAATTCTGTTGAATTTAGTTGAATTTCTTGCTGCATGGTTCATTGTTAAACCTCTGAGCGGAATTTATTTATTTAAAGAAAAGCACACTACAGAGAACTCCATTTACAGAGTGCTATAAACAACAAACACGTAAAGGACAATAGTCAAGTGAGAAAATAAAATAAAAAAAAATTTAAATGCGCTAAAAAATAAAAAGTTAAACACAGAGAATACACAAAATCATAAAAATTTTGCAAACGCATATATAATTAAAAACGAAAACACATAATCACAAACATTAAAATAAACACCTACAGTTAGGGAAGATTTCAATTCCCTGATAGCCAAAACCACATTATCATAGTTAACGCTTTCGATTCTAACAAGATCACCGACGTAGTTGCTTTCGCATTCATCACTTCCATCAAGGTCTGTACTAGTTTTGAATATAGAACTAAAATAATCAGCAAAAAGCATTTGCGATATGGACATCATTTTCATAACACGCGTTATTATAAACTATTAGGAGTTATCGATCATTATGACCATACATGCTTAATAAGTGGGAAATAAAAGAATGGGAAATAAAAAGGATGTTCCGGTTAGAGTTAATGCTTTCCATCTATAAAATTAAACTGAAATTACTGGTAACTTAGTGAACATTTTGCAGAACAATGTTTTAGCGTTGATCGTGTTCACTGGGAATGCCAAGAGATTTGCGAAATGCATTAAAAGCTAAAACAGTGCGAGTTCAAATGAAAAAAAGAACCTCCCCCTTCCTCAAACACTCACTGATGAGTTAATTTTTTTTTGTTGAAATCCAATTTTTCTAGCTTTCCATAGCAAATTATGACAAAATTGTTTATGGTAAAGTGATTTAAGAACATGAAAATTTATTATTTTATCTCGGATGTGAATTCTAGACTTGAGTAGGCATTTGGTACCGGATTTCGTACTTAAATCCTTTTAGAGAACTTTCTTAGAACGCGGATCTTAACTTCTAACCTTTTCACTGAAGGAAGCGCTTATAAAAAGTAGCATGCGTTATATTTATTCCATTCGCATGTAATACTATTTCTGACATCTAGGCATGTTGGGTACTAAAAGTTGAAAATTGCGTCATGGGTATCAAGTAATATAAGACAAAAATCACTCCGATAAGCTGAAACGCAAAGTTCTTCGGCTCCGGCTCGACGGACCAAAATGTTTTGAACTTGATAAGAATAAGCTTTTGTTCTTATTAAGTTCAATGCTTAAACTTAATAAGAACAATTGAAACATTAAGTTTAAGCATTGAACTTAATAGGAAATGAGGACTCATTCTTTGTAAACTCCTACATATGTGGGTATATCTATTGAAAATATTCACTTAATCCTACAAGACGAAGCATTAAATCACTGCGAAACAAGGAATACTACTTACGTTTTAATTCCAATACTAATTGAAACTCATTCGATTAAATGAATAATTTATTTCCATAGATATACACAAAGATATAGGCGTGCACAAAGAGTGAGCACTCAAATTAACAAAGGCTGATTCTTATTCTAAAAACTACCTATTCATTAGTCTCGCAAAGGAATTGAAATAAAGTTTAATTCCTCAGACTTTTTTTTATCTCATTAAAACGTAAAAGGAATTCGTGTGTCAAGAGTTTAATACTGAATGTTTTATGGTTGAAAGCTGTGCACTGCTTAATCACGGCAGTGAAAAGGTAGACAACTACAAAATAGACCATCGTTGTTACAATTATTTCTAAATTTTAAAATCTTGCCTCGAAGAAGTGATTATTTTGGGACATGAAACAAAATTCTGAGGAAGATTGATAACGCTTTTCTTATAATATCCATCTTATACAAAACTGTCTTTCAGTGCCATTATTGTAACATGAATGTTTCAATTATGACACTACTTCTGTGTGAAAGTAATATACGTGAAAAGAAAGTCGCAACAATGAATGACATCGCGGCTGAAGAATATTTTTGAGAATTTTATGGTGTGGAGTTTAGACCATTCCGACTTACTGAAAGGCATGGAATAACTTATCTTGTTATAAATGAATGCTATGCTACAAATAGTAATAAAGGTAATATCATGAAATAATCAAATTTGAATAAGGAAAAACGTGATTTTTTTTTGTGTGTGTGTTGTGTGCTCAATAAAAGCGATTCTTCCTTTTGAATAAATTTAGAATACCAGTTAGAAAAATAATCATATGGTCGTAATGTTTTAAAACGCCGAAAAAAGCAATAGAGGTTTTTAGTTTAGTTTTGAGATTTATAGTGTGTGTAAGCGGCAGAATATTGATCATTTAGGGTGGAACGAAAAAATTTGTTTTTAATTGTTAATAGTGCAGAAAATTTGCCTTTTTGGTGTTAAAAGACAATGTAATCTGATGGTAACCGGAACATGTCTCGAGTTTCATAAATTTGAAGCATTTTGCTCTATTTCAACCGTTACCTCTTATTTCTTATTTGCATTATAAAGGCCAAAAATCACGCCTCTTTATTAATAGAACTAATTTTTTATGGGGGGGTAAATTTATTAATAATCAAATAATATTTTGGGGTAAAAATATAATTTGCGTGGTAAATTGTAAGCCAAAAATGCGCAAGGAATCGACTATGAAAAAAATATATACTTTTTTACTACTTTCAATTTCTGGATAGGCATCTGACACTGAGTGCAGTTCACCGAGATCAGAGTCCATTTAATTGATACAGTATATTTCGAAAATTAATGTATCCTTATTATTACTTTTGTGTAATAAAATGTATTTTGTCTTTTGCAAATGAAGGATAATGAATAATGTTAACTTTATTATTCCTTATTCTAGTAACTTCGTTGGGTATTTTTTGTGTTAATTCGTCTCGTGTTGTAATTTGTATTAATTGCATGCGAAATTGTGTATTCATACTAATATTGATTTGCATCTTCAAGTATTATATTTTAACAGGGGAGAGAATGTTTAGTACTACAAGGTAATATTTGTTTGTAGTGTGAGCTCTTGCCAGCTCAATAAATGCTTTCTTTATTGTTTCTTGTAATCCATGTTTCTTTTTCGTGTGGTATCGACATAATAAAGACGGTTATAAAAGTGCATATTTTCCTTGGATATGAGTGAAAATACACGTGTTAAAAAAATCTTTTGTAAAAAAAAATAACTCGCTTTTTGCTTAGTTTGTAAAGAAAATCCAGAATGCGTTTATAAAAATGTGCCTCTTTCCGTTGATGGATTTCATAGAAAATGTTAGCATACATACAGTTTTTGTATGCCAACCAAAATATATACCAAAACGCACCAAATATAATTTTTCTTGCACATTGTATTTTTTTATTTATCTTGTTTTCATACACACATGCAGCCCCAATTCTAAACGTGCGTTTTTTGGACTTGAGACAGTCTACAAAGTGAATTATCAAAATCTACAGGTCGAATTTTTTGAGGATTGGCGATTCTTTCTCTATGTATACGTTGCTTGCTATATTGGAAGAAGAAATAGGAGTGGAATATCGAAGATAAATGGCTCCAGGGTCTTAATATGACTATTTCGCCCCTGGTCATCATTAGTGGCCTAGCGTGTGTGAATGCCGCCCAGTGAAGTCGCATATTTTCTCTCCATTATATCGAGCTGTAAAAAGTGAGAGAAACGTGCTGACATTTCGTCTCCATGGCACCTGGAGCAACTAAACCCCTGCCTTTTGTCGCTATGCCACTGAGAAATATGTCTTGTACAATGCCATCCATGCCATAGAAATACCGTGAAGAGTTGCTGCTAGTAGCATTTGTTATCTCCAATTCACACCGGAGAGGATAGACTAGATGGATTGGAAGACACCTGTGGTGTTCTTTTCAGCAAAATTTTGTTCGACAAGATCTTTTCCTGAGTCCATAGGTGTCTTGTACATCAACTGCTTCATATTGCGGGGATGAATGCTGCAACTATGTACAACAACGTATGCATTTTCATTAACATCTAAGAAAAATATGCAAGTTTATTGCTGTATTTACGTCGATAGCAAAAGAAAGAGCCATGGACTATAAGAAATAATAAAGATTGGATATATTGAGCTGGAAAGAGTTCACACCAAAAACAAATATTACCTCATAGTACTAAACATTCTCCCCCGGTTGTAATATAATACTTCAAGACACAAATCAATTTCAATACGAATACACAATTTCAAATTCAATTATAAATCAAAATACAATCCAACAGGAAAAAATATAAAGAATACACAAACGAATACTAGAATAAAGAAAAATAACGATTAACATTATTCCTTATCCTTCATTGGCAAGAGATAAAATATATTTTATTATACTGAAGTAATAAGAACACATTAATTCTCTAACTAGACTGTATCGCTTAAATCGACTATGAACTGCACTCAAGGACTGACGCCTGTCAAGAAATAAAAGTAGAAAACGGTAAGTTTTCTTTTTTCATGGTCAATTTCTTGCTCGTTTTTTGGCTTATAATAAATATTTTATATCCTCGCCATACATTTACTCCCCCCCGAAAAAAAACCCCCCGTTAGTTCTATTAATAAGGAGACGTAACATATACAAACTTTTTCATTTGGGCTTTTATTAGGGCAAATAAGAAATTATAGGAAACTGTTAGATAGAGCAAAATATTTTAAATTTATGAAACTTTATCGTACTTGCGGCACCTCAAGACGTGTTCAGATTACCATGAAATTTTATTTTTGTCTTTTTTACATCAAAAGGCAAATTTTCTGCACTATTAAAATTTTTAAAAAAGGGAAAAAAGTTTTTCGCTCTACCTAATAGCCATCCTACGCCAACTACACATTTATTCTTTACAAAAGTAAAATTGATCCAGTTTCGTCTAAGAGAAGAATCGAATATTCCTGAGAACTTAACCCTTTGCACTCTTGTGTCGAGTCAGTCTCGACATACTGAAGGATGCATCTTTTCTTGTTGGATACAGCTTATTATAAAAACCATATAATAGCAGGTTAATCTTTAGGAATTGTAACACTTTTAGGAATAATAACACACAGATTAATTTTTAGGAATTGAAACAAAAATATTTTTCATCTGCCTAAAGCGCTAAATCAATCCTTACACTCACACGTGTATAATTATGCATCTTATTATCTTTCGGAATGAAAAAGGGTTAAAAGAATATAAAGGTAATTCAATTGCATTGAATCCTAATAAAGCGGTAATAAGATTTCAATTAATGTCTCTGTTTAAACGAGGGAAAAAAATCGGGAAAAGTTGAACATGAACTCTTCCAAGCAATATTGATAAATAAACTGTAAATGTCTGGAAGTAGTGCAAGCGTTGGGGGGGGGTATTGAAATGCAGGTATTAAATTAAAATATGAAACTATCAATTCACGACTGTTGTCTCCAAAACTGTAGCGTTGATGAAGCACCTGGTGTAACTGTTAATGTCATCTGCTGTGACGTGTTGCTATGAGGTTACTGGTGCAGAGTTTAATTATGGAAATAAGAACTTTATGGAGAGTTCAGTATAATCCTATGTAAATCGGCATTTATCTACATCTTTTATTTATTCGATTTGGTCCAAAGCGCAAAAATTGAAAGCGTATGCGAGTTTTAAGGATTTGATAAAAGCGTGACTTCTGGGCCATTCTAAAGCTTTTCTCTTTTGGAATATTAATAGTTATGATCCTCTGAGGTGCGATTCAGTGATGAATCCAGAGGGGGCTATCGGGCTGCAGCCCCCTCTCCCCCAGAGCTAAACCAAAATTCTTGATTTTATTTAAAATCACTTCAACTGTTGTTCTTGATTTTCATTTTAAAAAAATAATAAACATTGACAACATTGCTTTCTGGCTTGACAAGCTCGAAAATTTTCCTACTTTTCTAGTCATTCCATTTGTACTGATAGCGTTGACGCGGTCGAAAACATTTTTTGGCTAGTTATTTCATTCTATTTTTTATTAGATTATCGAAAGTATTGTAGTGTTCTTTATGATTCTTATTGTCAGGTGAGGAATGTCTGTAAAGTTAAAGTGTTTTGGTTTACAAAAGCCATGAGGTTTGATATTCGTCACTACGATACAAAATTTTTATGACCTCAGCCTCCCAGACCCGAATCCTGGATTCGCCACTAGTGCGATTATATAAGGAACTTCCGTTATGTGTTTTAAGGATGTTACAAAATTTTCGAGAAATTATGTTTTGTACACAATAATGAAGATTAATGACTTTTCGCTACTCAAGGGGAGAGCGTCGGGGAAGGGGGCTTGGTGGGGGTAGACGTGCTGTAGAACCCCCCCCCCCCCAAGAACCTACAGCACGTTTCTAAAGCTGGGAGGTGATAACACGAACACACATCTTATTTAATGCACTATTTATCTTTTGAAGCTTATTTGATTGTACGGTGAAGATTTTCTATTCTAGAAATTGTTCGAATCGCGTAACGTATCCTTGGTTTGAACTCATTGATGAATCAGCTAGACAGATTTAAAACTTTTTAATACTAAAATTAGTTGAAGCGAAATTTAACTGTTTTATTGGCGATTGAGACCATAATTCGTGAAACTTGAAGATTTTTTTCATGCTTCAAAATTGTCAATCTTACTTAGAATTCGATTGAAAAAATCGGGTTGTGTTTACATTTTAATACATTAGATTCTTTTATATCCCATACAGAAGCACCAAAAGCAGAATCCAAATAAGAATTGTTTTCTAGCCAAGTAAATCATATTCCAAATGACTCGTGCTATTCAGTAAGCTCGTTCTACACTATATTTCATGCTGCTGTAATACAAGTACCAGATATCTTAATTCTGCGAGTTGTGGTCTTTGAATATAGCTTGCAACTTAACGCTTTGGAAGGACGCGATTTTCTACTTTTTGAACGTGTAGCGGGTAAATCTCGTTATAGTTGCATACAATTTCACGTGTCTATTAGTCTTCCAGTCTCTATGTTGATCAGTTTCCGAAAAGGAAATCTCTCGCCTGCGTGGTGTTGATTTTTAATTCAAATTGAAATAGTTGAGTTGCAAGTATCTTTTAAAAAAATAAAACATAAAGGTGCAGTTCGAGTCCGCGCCGTAGATTTTTCGTGAAAACGTCGGGATAAAATCATAAAACATGTATTTCGTATTAATATGCAATTTAATTATCAATCTCTTTAATACAATATTTACACAAAGTAGTATAATGGTTACAAAATAGATAAACCACAAGCTACCACAGTCCCTTGCTACATGTGATAAACTTGTGATTTATCTATTCTGTAAATATTGTATTAAAGAGATTGATAATTAAATTACATATTAATACGAAATACTTGTTTTATGATTTTATCTGGACGTTTTCACGAAAAACCTACGGCGCGGACCCGAACTGCGCCTTTCTTATGTTTTATTTAGAGCAGCTTTTGTTGTGGCGCCATTTGTTGACAGTATATAGAACTACATTTCGCGTATGCGCAGTAAAACATTATTTATTACAAATGCTCATATTTCCCGTAATATTCAAATTTTTGAATTCAAATTTTAATACAATGTTTCTTATACGTATTGTCAAGTATTCTGCAAGTTTCGTACAATTCGAAAGAAAATTCTCCATATTGTAATCAAAAAACATGCGGAGTTTGAAATATTCAATTTAATATCGATTTTTCTTATGTTCTGATAAATATCTTTGTCTCACTTTGGGTGCTTGTAATACTTCCCAAGATCTTTAAAATGACACCAGAATTAACATCCTAGCTAAACGTGTTTCCACGCGACATTTATTTATAACCTTGCATAAAGCTAATTCATAACCATCACGCGCATGCGCCTACACTGGTACGATGACGTCACAGGCAAAATAAATACTATGCGAAAAACTCTTATAGATATGATCGATCCGTTGTGGATCAACCATTCTTTTCGCATTATTAGTCTCGTAGTTATTAGCGACTCAAATCGGACGGTATTTTGTCACACAAGAAAGTTCGACCGACTATCACTGTAACGAGCGAAAGACGTTTTCACGTCAAAATTGTATTTTATTCATTCAAAAGATTATATTTTTTCTCGATGATGGATAAAATCAAATAATTAATTGAATAATTTTATTATTGGCTGCTTTTTATTGTTCTGAAAATACACAAAGCTAAATGCTTTGTTGTATTACTTTGTATGTTTTTTTCCTTCGAATTTTGTTGGAAGAGTTTGCGATCAGCAAAACATAGTTATAAACATGTTCAAATCGATAAATCGCCTCGGTTTCTGCTCTTAAATAGTTCGGGAAAGTAAAAAAATGCAGTAAAAAATTTAGTTTACCATGAATCCTGTGAGTTGCTTGAATGTGATTATATAGTACTTACCATTTTCACGCGGAAACGTGCTCAAAATTTTATTTGTTAACATTGAAAGAGCAAAATATTCAAACCACGATTTGGACTTCTTTCCAAGGCTATAACATGAACACTCTAAATAAAGATTGTAGAATGTAAGTCATAGTAAAAACGCCTAAAATGGCAGCTTTCAGAAAAGGTGAAATTTCTTAAGATTTCTGCTACTCAGAATCTCGCAGGGTGGCCGTCGTATGATTATGTAATGGAGCACCAGGGGTTATCAAGGCTTCTCTAAATTCCACAAAACGTGACGAATTTTTTCCTCGTAAAACCCTGCCTGGAAATTATCTTCCGACCTTTTGGTCGAAGAACACATTTTCTTTATGCTAGACGACCCGCTCTCACACGCCTAGTTGCCCCGATGCAGTCATCAAATGTGGTACATAGACGTCTTGCCGAATCCGAAAGTGACACTCGAAGTCTGAGCAGTGCTACTAAGAATCGAATCGTGGTAGCGCGTAGCTTTATCTGAAAAAATTTCCATGTTAGAATACTGAAATTTAAAGGCTGCATTTCTGGTTATGTAGTCAATAGCATTGGATTTATCCGTTGCATTCTAGGGTCGATTAACACGCATTATAAATACGCATTTTTCGAATTGATATTATTCTCGCTTTAATTGAAAAATTTAACTTAATATGTCAATTTTTCTGAACTGGTTTCAATAGATGTTTGTAAAATATTCTTGCTTGCTATTTTTATAATTTAACGTTTGATTTAACGTAAATTTAACGTATTTCTGTGCTATTATTTTATTGGTATGTCTCGGACAACAATGTTCTAGAAACAGATGATAATCGAAAATTGTTTAAAATTTGTGTATGGTGGTAATTTGTATTTAATAACGTTATTCCAATCTTAACCTTTTCCCGAATCGTTACCCCTTTTTCCCAAAAGTTGCGCGATTTCTGAAAAAAGGAAAATTGAAACTGAAATCTTCCTGCGATTCCAACTCTATATGTCAACAAAAAATAAATACAAATAAAAAAATTTTAAACTAGGTCAGTGATATCCTGAATAAGTCTGGTCTGTAGTTTAAGAAGTCTGGACGTCTTATTTTCTTACGAAATAATGAACTACTAACTATTGTGGCGTTTAATTTTAAAGAACGACTTTAATAAATCATTAATGTGAGACATGCAAGTAGGGGATTTGGTCGAGAGGGCTACCTTAACATGGAACTTCTTTGGAAAGCCTATCGGACACAGAAATCTTTCAGAAATGTTGGATATTATCTACATTTAGTTGCATTTGCCACTTTTTTCGTACAGTCAAGAATTTGAATTTTACTTGCTAATCTTATTTGTTTAACTTAATGCCGGTTTTCTATGAAGTTTTTGAATGCCGTTTTTCAGGAATTTTTTGCCATTTCAAAGAGATACTATGATCACTTCCCATAGATATAACTTTAATTTTTTTCTCATGCTAATTGGAAAAATTCTTTCTTTAGAAGTTATGTAATATTTGGTCGCAATTTTTAATAATATTTGCCTTGTTGAATTTTTTAAAAATGGGAATTTTAAAAGAACCACTATGGATTCCATGCCTAAATATCTTTTTAAAACTGATTCTGTAAAAGCAACCAGACGAAAGCGTATTTTCATTTAATTTTTTTACAGATTATAAGTATTTTTGATAAAAAAAAAAAACCCGAATTTAAGCGAAGGTCATAAGATATCTAATTATTTCAAAAGCATTTTTTTTTAAGTTTAAAGAAAAGATTTAGGTAACCAAGAATCAAGTTAAAATATAATAAGCTCAAACAAGAGAATAAAAATCTTGGTAACTTATAAAACGGGGTCTAATGCAACAAAATAAAATGCCACTGAAATGAAGTCAACGAAAAATGCACAAATTTGGAAACTCAGTTGTGTTCGATCGAAATTTGGGAAACTAACTTCTATTTGAATACATTTTGACGAAAATTCCAATTTAGTGCTATATATAGACCCAGACAATTGCTTGTCAACACTTTGGCATTGGCGAAAAAATCTCAATACATGCCTTCATAAATAAAATTTAGATTTGAGTGCTGTTTAGGAAAAACTCGAAGAGCCTGGGTTTTTTTATTAGCAGGGACAAAAAAAAAGGTTTCCCACAGAACCCTCGTTCTTGATAATAAAAAAAAAACCGATGCCTTGTTAACTTTGCGATACTTCTTGGCAAAACATACAAATATAACGAAATTCTATTAACAATCTTAGAGAACGGTACTGCTGTTCAGAAGAATAACACTGCTATTTACAATCGTCGGAAGGTACAAAACCCAATGAATGCAGTCTTGCCAATAGTCCCAAACTTGGGTATAGTATGAATCTACAGGGAAAAGCTATGTGTGGTCTGTCGGGGGGCTTTTTTGTAACTGCATTCGAAAGCGGTAGCCCCAAGTGGGAGGAAGAATACCTTCTTCAGAAATAAATATTTACCAAAGTTCTTTTTGGTAAAAGGCATTTTTTAAGGTCGTATGGAATCTCCCAGTTTGGGACTTTATTAAAGTTTAAGTTTGCTTTTTGTAATTTATGATATACGCCAATTTCAGATAAATCTTCTCGATTTTCCATACCAGCCTACAAGAACGCTAAAGACTGCTTTATGTAAATAAGGTCCAATTTTTCTGCATTTTTAAGCAACTTTCATTAACGTTATCAAAGGTATTGAATTGAACCGTCGAAAGGTACTGAATAGCTGAGATACTCTTTCTACGTTGCTTGATGCAAGAGGATTTTTTTAAAAAAAAGTTGTGCCGCAGTGACTTCATTCCCGATTTATTAAATAGTTTAGCTGGTTTGTTAAGAAAAAAATCTTTTTAACGGTCATTTGGTGTTGGTACGGTTTCAAACACTTATTCCTTTCAGCATACATCGACACTCTTGTTCTATATTTACTTATCTGCAGTATGCTTGAAAAATCTTTCATTTACCCTAGAAAATACAACACATTTTTAAAATTATGGAGAGAAATTCAATGGATCCTAAGACTGGTTGAAGAGAGTCAAGAGATCTCGTACTCGCAAGAGTTTAATAATTAAGCTGCAATTCGATCATGTGAGGCAGTATTCTTTCCGAAATATTTAATATTCCTGGGGTAAATATTCTGAAACCCCCCTCGACTACGACCTGCATCTACAGAGTTTGCACGGATGGATTTTCCCTGCTGCTACAGTAGTAGAACACGGAAGAGGAGGAGTTTCAAGTAGTTCTTTAAGAAACTTGTGAATGGCAAGTACTGAATGAGAGAGCAAACATTGTTATGTGAGAATTGGAGGTGCGAATTTTATTGCGGGAGCGAAAAGAGATTGGGCAAATAGTTCCAACTGATGTTTCCTCTTTCGCTATGTAAGAATGAGATGGTGCTTCAAATAGTTCTGTGTTGTAGTGTATTAAAAAGACATGGATATAAAAGCTTTATATATAAAAAGACAATTTTTAAACTAAAAATAGATGTACAGATTTATTTTTGATATTTAGTAGTTTTAATGAATAATGGTAAGTAATTTAATGAAGTAATAATTGAAGTTAAAAATTTTAAAATGATAATTTCGATAAGTAATATTAATTAACAGTAAAATAGTATACAGAACCTTGAATACAACAGTTGCACAATAAATTGTCGCAATAAACGGTACGTTTCACGTCTAACGTTCTCGGCTTTGTGTTCTTTCTTTTTTCTTTTATGATTGGATATATTGCACAACAATAAAGACTTCGAGTTAATCAAGGTCCATGAAATAACCATTCATTTGTGATCACTGAGAACACGGACGTAATTAACTAACGAAAACAATTCAGAAATAAAAAGATTTTTTTTAAATTTTGACTTCGAATTAACCAAAATAATGTTAAAAAGTCGTCTATAATTCGACTTTATCTTAATAGGATATTCAACGGACGAGAGAAAGAATTTTTTTTTGTTATCGACGACTTCGAGTTAAAAACTCTCGGATTAGCCAAATTCCACTGTATTATTTAATATACAATTCTACGGATATTTATAATGCAAATTATTTTTTTGTACCCAAATCTTCGTTTCTATCTCTTTTACTACACTTTTTTGTAAATGTTTTCGTACGGTTTTCTATACTATACGGAGATAAGAGTCTAGCAAGAGAAATTTCATATCTAACGTATATTGCTGAAATAGCAGAAATGCGTCTGGTCTATCAGCGTTTTTATTTATTGTAAAGAAACGAAATCGCCGTTTGTTTCGGTGTAAAGTAGTAAATTAGTTCACTAAATAAACTGTTTTTATTCTCAAAATGCCTAGTTTTTATTACCGTGTCAACTATTTATACCAATTACCCTAAAGTGTTTTTTTTTGCAAAAAGTATCCTGCTCCAATAAATCGGAACCTCAATTTTTTTTCCCGTCTTGACATACACGACACGCTTATAATATGGTTAAAAAAATGTCGAAAATCGCCTCAAGAAACAAGGTGGGAGACAGTAAATGTAGAACTCTGATGTGGTGCAAGCTAGAATTTTGTTTCTTGAATAACAATTATAGCTTTCTCTTTATACAGTTGTGCATGTCAGAATCCTGTCTCTGAAATAAAGAGACCGAGATCAAACGCAAGAGTGAAAAGTAAAACATGAAAACCACTATACTTAAGGACTGCCCTATAAATTGCGTGGTGAACGTGATTTTCTTTTACTTTTGGTTTCGTTCTATCACATCCATGTTAATAGCGAAATTGTGATATACACTAACCACTTGAAAACCTCATTGATCATCTTTAACCTACAACGTAAGCCATTGATCATAGTGGGAACTGCGTTGAATCGGAATGATCTCTATTTTGATGGATGGCAATTCGTTTCAAAGCCAGTGATCTGATCAAATATGCTAATGACAGCATGGGACTACTATAGATGGATTATGAAACGATATTACATACTTGCGTCAATGACGAGCAGAAAAAATATTTTAGCCGGCATAAGTTCAAGGCAATGGCGGCGTGTAACCCAACGAACTAAAAGTGCTTTTGAATCCAAGTTATTAAATTTTATGTTTCGGATTATTTTATTCGGAATAGATTTGCAAGTTTAGAAGACTTCCATGAACTTTTCCTTGCAAAATTTGTTATGGATTTTTTCTTTACTGATTTGTGCGCAAATATGCATTTGTATTAACCCTCTAATCGAAGTAGTAATCATTATGACGTGTCTTGCTTGTACCCTAGTATATAGGGATATTCCTGATAGAGGGATATCTTTGGTATCTGCTTTGTTCCTCTTATAAAATATTTTACTTCAAAGCTAAGCAGCGACTCCATATTGTACTTTAACTGGAATTGGAACAACTTTTTTTTAGTTTGACCATTTTTGTTAAACGCTGGATTGTGAATATCAGTTTTAAAGCGAAAATTAAGGTTCAAACTCCTTACATCTTAGGAAAAAATGGAGCTAAGCAATTTTTATCTTGAAAGAATTACCCTTTTAAAACTTCAATACATGGTAATTCTTTGTCCTCGCTAGCCAAAAGTTTTAAGCCCGATAATATATCATGATACAGAATTGATACAAAAATATCTCCAAAATCTTTATCCATGAAATTTTTGGAAAAGGCAGTTGAAAATGAACTTTTAATACTGGTCAGACCACACAACTTGTTATTATCGTATACCACTGCGGACCAACTTTACTGATTCATTAAGCGTAGTTTCGCAATTGCACTAATTAGTGCTCCAGTGCTCCGATTTCAGCAATGTTTGAGGACTTAATTGGTCGTAAATCCTGTTGCTTTTTCTTTTTATATACATCTCGGGAAAAATATGTAGTAACGAGTTCGAACGCTCGCAAATACTAGTCTTTCTCTACCAGTGAAAGTGGTTTTTTTTCTTAAACAAATATTTTCTGGATACTCTCTAAATATATACTCGAGCTTGGCTGTGTTATTAGACATAATTAAAAAGTTAATAGTTATTTGTGGGTAAAATTAAAAGTGAAGTTTTCATTATACCTTTAAATTGTCACAGAGAAGTGCATATTTTAATGAATGAAGTTAAAACCTAAATAACTTTTTTTAGGTGTTTTCTTTGGATTAGCGAAAATTATGTTATAATGATGCGCCGAATTGTATGAGAATAAAAAGTGTACCACTGTTCAAATATTTATTATTTTGCTTTATTTTAATTATGATTAAATTTAACGAAACATAATTGACAAAGTTTCAAAATTTTAAGTAGACAAACCAAGTTCGAAAATCATTAGTAAATTATCGGGTTTAATTTTCCTGAGTAAACGTTGATTTCTAAACTTTCCGAACTAGAATACAAGGCCGCGGTGGCCTGGTGGGAAATTCTGGGCTTCGGGATTGGAGGGTTCCAGATTCGAAAGCAGAGTCTGCCAAAAATCCACCATATATGTGCGCTTGGTGCACATTTAATCCTTGGATATCAATCGTCCCCATTTGTGGCATAGGAGATCCAATTCACTATGCCACAAAATGTCCGTTCACCCTCTCCTGGCATTTCCAAACTCCAACAGCGTCGCTCAAATTACAGTGGTTGAAAAACATTCTCACGAACAACTTCTCAAGAACCCGACTTCGACTCCTAATGCGTTTCATATGTGATGAGAACAATCTCATTGTAGAGGATAATAATTGAGCACTCATCCACCCAGACTGACACACACTTCCGGCTACTTATGATTTTTTCCCCCTCTACGTATTTTTTTCTATTTTGTATTGTTTTCTATGTTGTTATGTCCAGTGTATGTTTCTTTTTCATTTTCATTTGTTCTTGTACCTGTTACTTGTTTTTGTCCCTTCTTAAAAAAATAAAATTCACGTCCATCCATCCAAACCGGAAAGGAGCCAAATGGCTCTAAACGCGGGGATGCAGGTGGTGTAATGTAATGTAATCGTTCCCCCTTTCTAGTATGGAGTGAAGGTTTGGAAAGTGGGTTGCCGCCTTTTGTCGCCTTCGTCATCTAATAAGGTTCTGAATCGCGAAGTCAGTCCCAAACTAGCCTTCGTGTCGATTCAAAGCGTGACGTTAATATAACTGACCTAAACCTGAAGATTTTAAAACCGCTCCTTCGAAATATATGAAATCAGAATAACAAGAATCATTTTTCATATTCAAGCGATACCTGAAGCACTACCTATATTCATTATGAAAATGCTTGTTTAGAAGAAACTTTTCCGAAGAATTGGAGTATCAGTTTTATTAATCATTCAGAAATCATTACAATTTTGTTAATCATTTGCAGATGCTCTTTTTTTTAACAGGATTCATATAGATTTTTATTTAAAAAATACTTTGTCAATTGAGTGATAGTCTGAGCTTGCGTTTTATATTGCGTGATACATATAAAATATTAATATCTAAACGATGTCTTATGAACTGTTATATGAGTACATTAACAGATTTATGGCGCACATCACATCAACTAAGATTAATCTCGATGTTTCTTGAATGTAAATTTATTAAATGCTTAACAGAATGAAAATTTAATTCGCTTGTTATCTTAAACAGATTGGCCTATTTTAAACTCGTGAACGAATTCTTAACGGTTTTAAAACAATATTTAAGAGGCTACTTTTCTAGTATTGATATCTTCCATTTACATCATTGATCATATTTTGTGCCTTACTCATTGCTTAAAAGTGAATATTCTTTCTTTTTATTTCAGGTCTCCTATATACCGTTTACTAGTGCTTTTGAGTGTCTCTACGTTGATGGTATGTAATTTGTTTAGAATAGTTTAGTATTTTACAAAAATGCATTAAATGTTTTCTATATTTCAAAATCAATGAAAATTTAGAATTCACACGCATTCTGAAAAAGAACAGCGAGAGATTGGTATCAAAACACTCAAAACAAAGCGTACGCACGAATATTTTTGCATAGCTTACTTTAAGATTTTCAGCCATTTTCGGGTAAAATCTTATGCCACTGAGAAATTAGAATCGAAATCTAAAGAATCTCTATAATGTAGATCCGAAGATTTTTCCAACTCGGATTTCTATTCTGAAGACGTAGCTTCACTTGACTCTAACTACAGTGCATTTAGGTGAACTTAAATGCTGATGTCGACGCTGTATAGTTGTGCATCAAACGCAGAATGCATGGAATTGCCCCTTCCGGTAAAATGACGAGTAATGGCTCGTCTTTGTTTTCCATGCTATACAAGCACCATTTCATGATTAAATTTTACCGGAAGGAGTTAAGGACAACAGACATCGTCACCTAAAAGCAGATGAAGAAAAGGAAGTCGAGATTGAACCCTGAAAGTGACAGAAAGAAAAATGAAATTTCGACATTGAACAATTTGTGTTGAATTGTTTACATTGGCCCAACGGCACTTTGACAATCGGTTGGTATCGCACTGGCCGATTTTGGGTATTGCGATACTCTGGAGTAATATTGCATATTCTAGCGTCGTAATTTCAAAAGAAGCTGGAACACTAAATAAGCTAATAATCCATGTAATATGTTGTAATCTTCTTTTGGGGCTGTTTCTTCGTTAAAATGACTGGCAATCTTTGTTTTAAAATATGAATTCGTGCTATCTAAAGTTTTGGATAACAGATGTTTGATTTCATGCAACTTGTTTGCAATGTGTATTTGGTGTTACACGGTGCGTAGTTTTACCTATGTTTCGACATCTTTGATGCACTGAAATTCATGGAATATATAAATAGAAAATCAAAATATGAAATTAAAAAGCCACAGAAATATAATACCTACAATGTCTCAGTAGCGCGCAATTACATACGAAACAACAAGGGCAGACAAAACATTTTTTATATGAGCAAAACTAGCTTTTTTCTGTTTTAATAATTAATTTTTTTAAATGTTTTGCAATCCATGGGATGTGTTAAAGAGCTTCATATACATAGTGGAACTTTCAGTCGTTATCGGTTACTATTTAATCATTTCACACCATTTAGCATGACCCAATTGACTTTAATTGACTCAGTGCGCTACAAATCCTACGCTTCAAATTCAGTCTTCCTTTCCAGCATGAGAATAATGGAAATATTAGGCAACTTCTCTCCAAAGAACAAAAGAACTTATTTTCAAGAGTACATCGTATTCATCTGAACAAACACCTATTGGATGATATTCTCCCCTACGAAGAGTTCAAATAGGAAAAATGTCTCGGCCGAATGAATGAGATTGATTGACAAGTTATGCAAATAAAAATTCCCCGAAGATTCTTTCTCCTCTGGTGAGATTTTGTAAACAAAAGCGTGATTTACTCTTATTTGTGGGAGCAGACTCCCGGAGTTTGAACGATGACAGGTCCAATCAGCTTCTTAAAAGAACTGTCAAGAGGAAACGCAAAGATAACAGAGTAGAGGGGTGCGAACCCAGAAACCTGGGGTGATGGGTGAGCTTAAACCAATGTTCATGACATGAAATAAAGTGTCATATCTTGAACATTTTTTCGTAGATGTATGATATCTTATCGAGTATAGAAAGGTAATGAATCTTAGTTGATGATTTGAACGATTCGCATTTCATTTTGCTTTTTTTTAGTAAGAAACGGTCTTCAATTAGATATTTGACCTTTTACGATGCTCAATACAATTGCATTACTCAAATTAACGACATTTTATTTATCTTTTGAAAGTCATGTTATTGTATAATTGTGATTTATTTTTAATAAAACTTTGTATAATAAATTTCTGTCGCTTAAGTGTAAATATATTCGCATCCGTCATATATCCACTGCTATACATGCTTAGTTCGCCAACTTAGTTTTAAAAACTTAACTTTTAAAAAATTGAATTTCATATTTTATCCTTTCCCATCGAAACTTCTTTGCAACCAAACTTTTGTGTTGATTGAAGGTAGAAAACAGATTTATGTACTGGAATATTTAATGAAAATTCTTAACTTCTAGGATTTTATATATATAAAATATGTTAGGCAAAATTTTATTTTGTTGCTATTTAAAACTCAGCCAAAGTCGAAATAAATAACAGTGCATCGCAAAATTTGCAATCAATCTAATTATACGATCATTAATTACATAATGAATTGACGAAATAATCTGAATTGCCTTCTCGCTGTCTGTTGGCACTATTTACCCAATTTTATCCCTTGTGCCATTAAACCCCACCGAGTGACCAACCCTCTCTGTGCCTTATTTTGCATCGGGAACAAGTGAACATCAACCAACAAGTGAATTATGTAATGCCATGAAACTGGATTTGCTGAAACTAAGAACAGTTTCTCATTTTGTAAAATCCCTCCATAAACCGAGATTGTATTGAAGTATCGTATTATTTATTGAAATGAAATCGATAAAATATTTCTAACTTTCCTGATATATATTTTTTCTTTCAGGCTACTGTCTGTCTTGCTCTCGCTCCGGATGCCCTTATAGAAAGTGGTTCCAAATTCCTATCTGACAACACTATAGCTCAATATAGCGTTAGAAGGCAATATAAGTTTTATAACCATTGCAGCGCTAAGCAAATTCTTATGGTCGGGAATTCAGTTTCTGCATCAGGTAGTCAAGATAGTCCGAACTGTAGGTATTCAGTTTGTTGTACCTTTCAAATATTTTATTTAGGAAAGTTTATCATGTTTACGAGATCTAATTTAAACCATCAACTGCTTTTGCTTTTCATGTCAAAAATAAGTTGCGAAATTTTTCAGCGGATATTACACGGGCCTTGTTCGGACCTTACTTTTATTAAGATGTCTGGTTGGGCTAAAATATTTTATAGTATAAAATATCCAAAACCTGCTTCAGATTATACGGAGAACCTCGGGACAACATACATGAACTCCTCTGTTTTTTCCCTTTGCTGTGCTATTATGCAAAGGTATTTAAACGGTAAATGCAACAGAACAGGCTGCCACAAAAAATGCTATTTTATGGCGATTTCTAAACTCCGGCTCATGTGTGTACTCGTAGAATTCTAGATAAATGTTTCTATTATAATTTGAAACTAAAAAAATGAAAATCTGCAATTCTGAAAAAAGTTATTTGTATAATACTATGAACACAAGCAAGATGACCAACTGTTATTCTTATTGGTGCTCATGTTAGCCAAAAGTAGCTTTTGCTCCAAATTACTCAAACATTGGTACTCATGTACACAGAACGCTATATTAGTTTTTAAAATGTGGAAGGTGTTGATCTTTCAACAGGATTGAATTCCGCTATTTTGGATTGAATTTTTATACTAAAGTCAGTAAATCTAAACGTAGGTTACGAAGCGAAGAACAAAAATAGTGTACTGAAATTCTGTCGATGGTTGCTTCTTGCAAAGACGGAACTTGCTGTATTTCAACAATCTCTCCTGCTTTGATTCTGCTAGTGTATATCAAATGATTTTCATTAGCCTTCAGTTTGGCTATCCGTACACCACTAATTTTCTGCTAAAAAACCATCACTGGTTGGTTTAGAAACCCTTTTTATTTGCAGCTATTTGGCACTTCCACGATGCTTATAAGAATATGCGTGTTTAGATAAAGATAAAATTAAAATCGGAGATGCTATTTCTATTAACAGAACACTGCACTATCCCTTTACCTTGTTTTCCTGAGTGATTTTCCCCGACACTATATTACTTGATTCATTTAAGTTGGTGAATATAATTTGCAATATTTATGCTTAGCGCGAAACAAACGTTCTGGCCGCTGGTTCTCCAGCTAATAGCTTTTAAAATTCTCCAACTTAAAATTTGGGGTAGATTAAATTTGTTATATCTCGGCGGATAGCTAGATTTTAGGCATTTTAGTTTCACACGATCATATCGCTTCTCTTTCAGGAAAATTCAAAGAACAAAACACACAGCGCAACATTAACGCATTTTCACATTTGTCATCCTTCCTACGCCATTTTTGACGCGAGCTTCTCGAGTTTCTTTTTAATTGGTGCTCGCAACACTGCGAACAATTATCCTTCAAGCGAACCGGCAGAGATGATATCGCTGTTCCCTCCACACTTACTGATCAAAATAGCAATTTAGTTCCTGTTAGTAGAGGATCATCCTGCGCAGGTTGTTCGCCAGCCTTCTAGCTTATCACCTTTAAATCATGCGACGCCAACCTTTAACCTAATGTAATGTGCCTCCCCTTGAAATAATTGGTCCGAAAAACCTCTGCCTGTCAACTTGACAGCTTTTCCTGGGAGTTTTCGGCGTTGTAGTTGTTACAAAGCACAGTCAATCCGTTATAACCACTCTTGATAGTTTGGCCGCTTAGTCTAATATGTGCTTAAGGAAACCACACGCATTTCTCGGAGCAATGTTTGTTCTAGCTGACAGCTTATCAAGAGATATTAAATTGCTTCGGTGCATCGCTGCTTTCGTATCTTCAAAGAGGGATGCCTTCTACCATTTATGAGGAGGGCAGGTTTTCTTTTTGAAAACTTCATTGAACTTGTGCTACTATAAGAATGTTTTCATCGTCCATTACTATTCTTCCATTATACTTTTAAAAATATTCAAGTATTTAACTTGGAAAGCGTAATTACTGCTAAATTTTTAGTTGGAGATACTTTTAAACATGTTGCAGACGGAAAATTAATTTTGTTCTTTTCCCTTTAGTAATGTTAAAATCATTTGACAAAATGCGACTGACCCATTTACAGTATCATTTCAGAGTATTCGCTTATAAAACATTCCGAGCAGTTTCCCCATGGTCAAGGGAAATGGTGTTAAAAATGGATTGTTCGATTTCTGCGATTGACAGTTAGCGATAAAAATTTATTCTTTAAACTGATGAACTCTCAACCAGTTCGGTTTCGATTCAGGATAAAGTTTGTATTATCAACAAAAAATATTAACAGGAATTCGGTTAAATTAATTCTAAACTTGAATTTTTAACTTATTAACCCATTGTGTGCGGGATACGAATTAGATGTAAGCTCAAATGAAAGGGCAAACCTTAACTGTGCTTTCTCTAGACAATGTTTATACCATAAAAGAATCAGTGGACGTATTCTGAAGACGTCTATTAACACGTCCAACTTATCTAAACTATTAAGTCAAATTCTTGAATTAAAATTATGATTCGAGGAAAAGGTATTTTTACGTTTCCCGTGTCCAGAGTGTTTTAAACTCGCCGGACTAATGGTTCGACTGAAAGCGAGACTGTGTACAAAACATTTTAATTTCAATCTCTTAATTCAACTTTTAATTAAGAGTGGGAAAACATTTAATTTTGTTTGCATTTGATTCCTTTTTTTTCTTTCCGTTACACGATTTGTACAAAGATAGTAAGAAATCCGTCAGAAAAAAGTCTATGGACGAGTTTTCTGGTTTGTTTACTTGCATAAAAGTAGGACTTCCGCGTGTAACTTCCGCTTCCAGTGATAATGTTATATCAATGGGTATCATCAAAATTTCAACACTTTGTTTGAGGATATTAATTAATGTTTAAAGGAGCTTTTTAATGTTATACCTTAAGAATACTTTGAAAATATTAAATTGAATATTTCTATTGTTGTAGCGCTCAATGTTTACTTAAAATAAGAGCCTAATTTAGTGGAAATGTTGCAAAAATTATTCTTTATCGCTCTTTTTATCGACATCGAAGATTTGTTTGGCGGTTAAATTTATAACCAAACGATTTGGATAATCACTGGCGGTTAAATTCTAAACCAAACGATTTAGCTGATTACGATAGTTCCATTTTCGAACTCAAAGAACACGGAATTCAACGTTTAATTTACTAATGAAAGAACCGATTCGAACTTGGCGCTTGATACAGTTCCCAAATAGATTTGGCGAGTGCTTAAATCGGAAGGTTACCGGAAAACGGTCTATGAATCCAAAATAAACAAACCAGAAAACTCGTCCATAGATTTTGATGAATCTCCGCGTTTAGATCGACTCGAGTCTGAAAAAAATATTTTATAATTGTCGATCTGTCTGAATACGGTTACTGAAAAATGCAATGAACTAGATGGATGAAATTTATCATATGGTCTCATCGCCAGAATCGTGAATCTATATTAAATTTTGGATCAAATCAGTTTGCTGGTTATCTCTGTCGGATTGTCTATTCATGTGTGCGTGAACGCGATAGCTCAAAAATACAGAAAGTTGGATGAATGAAATTTGGGATGTGGTCTTGACACCATAGTTTTAGGTTTGTATTATTTTTGTAGCCAATCGGTCAAAGGGAAGAGGTTCAAAATTCGTATTCGAATCTCTTATTTATGCTTAAAACCTGAACAAGAATTGCGCCATGTTGTTTAAGTATATGTGAAAGTCAAGAAGGGGGGCGGGTGTTGGAGTCGGCTGGTAAACCGCTAGTTTTAATAGTAACATGTAAACCATTTTTGATGGAATGCAAGAAATATTGATAAGTGATAGTTGTGAAATGGTAATTCCAAAGATTTGTAAAAAGGTTTCATTCTGATTATTTCTTGTGTTTAAGTAATGTCTACGTGATTCACTAACAAAATGAGTGATTTATTTTTATTTTCCTTAGCAATTTTAATCCTGCAATCGGCACACTACAAAAATCATCACGGAATTCAAATTATCGGTGCAACAAGTGGTCGATACCTGTGTTTTAGTAAAAAAAGCAAGTTAATTACAAAGGTAAGTCCTCTTAATTACGTTTTGCCATATAGATTATAATACATTAGCAGACGCTGACTTCAGTTAACTTTTTAAATTGTTTCACAATGCCACTGATTTAAATTGAATTCTTTATAAAAAAATTTTAAAATCATATAAAAATTAATATTTCTATTGGTTTTGTTTTTTAGAAATTTTTTTCATTTTTATTTCAATGAATTTGTGTGTGTGTGTGTGTGTGTGTTTAGGGTGGGGTGCTTGAAATTTAACTTTATCCTCTGTCTTACAGCGGGCCGCATGTCCATCCAACTGGTACGGCAACTATTAGTGGCGTAGCGAGGTTATGATACTCCCGGGTCATAATATTTTCGCCCCCCTCAAGTCATAATCAGGGGCTTAGCTTGTGTAAACGGTACCCAGTTCATGGTATTTTTCGCTCCTCATCGTATTTAACCTTAAAAAGTGGCATAAACGCATTAACGTTTTGTCATCGTGGCCAGTGGCGTAGAGAGAGTAAGTGACGTCTAAAAAATGATTTTTTTTTTATCCCAGTCGTCATCAATGGCTTAACAAGCGTAAATGGCGTAAGGGGTATGGCATTATTTTTACGCCTCCTCGTCATATTTTGATTCAAAAATAGCATAAACCCAGTATTTTGACTCCATGGCGCCCCTAAAACTGACGCCCGGGGTATCTATACCCCCCCCCTTGCTCCAGGTCGCTACGCCACTGCCAACTTTAAGGGTTGCAAGAACAGGGACATGGGGTGGCGTTCTGTGATACAATCGAAAATCGGCTGCAACCAACTTCACAGTTCCAAAATATAGTAAAATCTGCAGCTGCTAACTAGATTTAAAGATTTAGCTTCTGTGAAATTATATTTAGGTACATTGTCACTGCGTTTTTCTCGCAAATTTTTCAAGGGATTTACTTTCTTTTTTCTGAATTTTTCCACTTTTACTTTCTCGCATACGATGCATAAAAAGAGAAAGTACTGTAACTGTAAAAAAATTCGACCTCGAAATTCTGACGAATTGCAATGTTTTCGGACTAGGGGAGATAGAAAACGCCATTTTAAAAATTATACGAGGATTGTTTTTTAAGTAAGGTCCTTTTTGAAGTAAAAAAAATCTAAAAGCATTTATTTTCTGATGCTACAAACAATTCCCCATTTTTCTACATAAGTTCCTTGTCGGTTAAAATATTTATCGTAACGAGCAACGAGTTTTTGCATACCTTCCTTGTAGAGCTCTGCCGCCTGTGACAACAGCCAATTATTCAGTCATTTTCGCTTCATCAGTGCCTAAACGGCTGCCAAACAGGAAGGTCTTCAGGTGGCAGGAGAGGTGTCACCCACACCTCGTCTCCTGTGACGATACGACTTGAAATATCATCACCTTCTTCGGTGTAAAGGGACAAAATGTTACTGCACTTGCCAATCTTTTCTTTTTGATTTCTTCATTGAGAAGTTCAGAAACCCATCTATAGCGCGGTTTCTCGTATTGCAAGTCTCCAGACACATTTTAAACACTAAATCTAACGACATTTTATATATGCCTATTTCTACCGATGGCGGTCAAATGACCGCTTTTCAAATAAACGTTATATTCTTTTCCAGTTGATTATAAATAATACAGAATTTATCATAGGCAATAAAACACAAAAATTATCATGTAATAGTTAAAAAAATATTTACTTTTTCGGGCTTTAGGAATATACATTTTTAGAAAGAAGTCTCGAAACTTATTTTATAAATTTATTTGTCGTCGCGCTTTTTACAGATGGAAGGTCTCTCCCGTAAACATTTTCCACAAACATATTTTTTACATGTAGAACAAAAGTTTATGGTTTTATTTTTTTGCAGCATCCAATTTCGCATGTTTTTCGTCTTTCAGAAATTGTAGTGGAATCTGCTGAAGTTTTCTCCATACTTTTTGTGTCTTGTTCCTGTAAATCTCGGTATTCTGTGGCAAGTTCCTCTGCCAACTGAAATAAAAATTCTTGTCGCGACATCCTTTCTCCGGTTGTTTGCTTATATAAAATCCAAGCATTTATAGCAGCATTTTCTTGGAAAACTTCAAATTAGTAGTAAGTTTGAGATTTCAATGCAGATAACTTTAAAATTTCATATATTTTCCAGCGGTCAAAAGACCGCTCACGGTAGATAACGGTGGAGTACATATGATTATCAGGAAAAGCGAAGGAAGAGAGATAGATATTGAAAAATTAAGTAGCTATATATTATAGAAAAAGTCGTGCAGTAAGTTCAAGAAAAATTAAAACCTGGAATTTAACAATTTTGATTAAAGTCTCAAAAGCGGTCATTGATCATTTGACCGCTCTGGTAGGTTTAGTGTTAAACAAATCTTATCTAAATTCCAGCAAGTTTCAAGATAAGAGCTTCGAAATTGTGTGTCGAGCGAATTTGAGCTTCAATTGACTTCTTCAAATCGCCAGATACAAATGACCGATCAGAACGCGATTTGACGTGGACGTTTTCCCATTCTTCCATCAACAATCTCGTTCATTTTTTCATTCATTGCATTGTCAGCGTATACTTCGAATATCTAACGACGAATATCCGCAGTTTTCATGTTTTTGCTGTTAAGAATCTTATGACTCGCTATTATTTCGCAGTCTGCGGGAGGCTCGATTTTTAACCATTTTAACCTCACACTACGAAGCGTATAGACAATAACCGTGGATGCAAATGTCGTCGAATTCTTCACAAAAAATGCCGGAAGCTTGCTAGCGCATTCATCCTCAGGCATGTGCAAAATTTGAAACGCTATTCACAAACGGACCTTACTTAAAAAATAGCCCTAGTATTTGTCGGTCAGTCTATTGACACAACTCAAAGTTCAACGAGCTAAACGAAAGAAATGTGGTAAGTGGCAATTACACTGGATTTTTACATAATACAACGGCTGATGTAATCAAGCCAGGCGAAGACGAGACAGACGAATCAAACCTGAAACATTATCGTGCTACGATGTTGCGGACTAGAGGCTCAAATCTCTAATTTTCTTCTGCTATCCCCATTGTCCCCCCTTTTTAATATCTAGATCATTCTGGAACAAAGTGCTTAGAAAATTTGATCAGTCTACTATAGTCAAAATCAAAAAAATATTTTCAGCAAATGAATTTTTTTAAAAGGGAGTTCATCCAATTAAGTGAAATCTGAATTGTCACTTTTAATATATGACCTCAAAATTGCTTTGTTTAAATTAACGAAACTATTTTGTCCAAGAACTGCTTCTCGTCTCCTGTTTATGAATGTCCCGTTGCCCTTGTCATCTCAAAGAGGCTTTAAAGAAAGATATCCATGATCAATATTTTAAAAAATGTATTTTGAAAAGGGATGTTAATCTTGTGAATGAAATATTCATCCATTATTATGATGGATCCTATTAAAACATTATTCCTGCAATGTTTCATTCTTTTCGCACGACTTCCGGCTGTATCCGAATTGCGTTTGAGCAATCATCCTTTAGCATAACGCAGTGAAAAACATTAGCCATTTTTCAAATGAATTACCAGATTTTTGCCCCAGCTTTTTGACATATCAATAGCCAATTACGATAATAGTTTAAGTCTTTAACAGCTTTAGCACAACCTTGTATATTTACCGAAAGAAAACTTGGACAGAAAATTCTAAACTGAATTAAGAGGCATACTTGACGATCACTTTTCCACACAATCGCCAAATCTATTTGGGCATTTATCTGAACGCAGGACCAACTTGTTTAATCTGGCTTGGTGGAAATCGCGTCCCTGCCCATTGAGCCACTCCTCCTGTTTTCGCATCACTGTCTAAAGAGAACTTTGTTCCAGATAAGTGTTCCTTCAATTTTGGAAAAAGGAAATAGTCACTGGGCCATCGTGAAGCCATCCGGTGTAAACGCCTTGGCATGTTGAGTGATGGTGTCATCCTCCTGATGACAATACACATATTGCTCGCAAAACTCAAGAATTGCTTCAAAAGTTCAAGTGGGAAGTCTGGAGCCACCCACATACAGCCCAGTTTGGCACCCAATCTGAGTTCCAAACACTTATCTGGAACAAGGTTATTTTTCAGACAGTGATGTGGAAACAGCTGCCGAGAACTGGCTCAATGAGCAGGGACGTCATTTCTACCAAGCCGGGTTAAACAAGTTGGTCCTGCGTTCAGATAAATGCCCAAATAGATTTGGCGATTATGTAGAAAAGTGATCGGGCAAGTATACCTCTTAATTCCCTTTAGTATTTTCTGTCTATTGTTAATTTTTTATTCCCATTGTAACCCTTTTTTAACCTTCATCGTACATTTCTCTATCCGATTTTTTAATTTTTTTATTGAAATGTCGTTACTTAGTGCCAATTTTAGCTTCTTGAAACTGATTAAAATTCCTTAAAAATTTATGCAAGGTTTTAGTTTTTATCTTTTTATGAGGATTACCAAAAACGGTGCTTTTTCGAAGAGTAATGACCCCCTCCACTCGTATCCGAAATGATGTTCAGTAACGTATTCCCCCTCCGCTTTTTTGAATAGCTGGCCAAACTTTGGGGAAATGACATTTGTTTTGCCTTCATTTTAAAATTCATATCAGCATCGTTCGTTTTTATTAAATCTTTAGAGTGCATCCTGTTTACCTAGCTAAGTAAATTAAATTGATTTTTAAATGGTGGACTTCATGTCTGAAATAAATTGGTTTATTAAAAATTATTTAAAATAGTTTGATCTTCTAGTTCTTAAAATCTAACGAGTTCGATTTCTCAGTAAATTTTTCAGGCAATGCTAAAAGCTATTTTCTTAGATTTATGTATTGTAAAATAAATCATTTGTTGTTAATGTAACGCCGAAAGAAAGTTATAAATAATTTCAAAATTTAAAACTGAAGTCTAAATTTTGAATTAAAGTATCAAAATTTCTATTTTTGTATTCGACAGCTTCGCATTTTCCGCAGGGTGTTTCGCAGAAGGAACACGTAACGCAAGGCGATTTTTGAACGCTTTATTTCGGATTTACTATAGTAATGAATGACGAAAAAACCTCGCAGATTAAATGTAGAGACCAATTTCAATAAAGGGGAGGAATGACATTCCTGCCCTACATTAGCTTGTTTTAATGTGTCTATCAATTTTCATCACTTTAGTTGCTTAAGGACCAAATAATTTTTCATTGCCGGTCAGAAACGAATTAACTCGGGCTATGTTCTGAAGTGGTAAAGAGAAGAACCCATTGGACCTGCGTAAAGGCGTATCTAGCAAGATCAACTTGATTTCTAAGCAAAGGATAGGGCTGGTGCCCAGGGGCGTATTAAGCTTGTTGGGGGCCCCAGGCGCTGAAGTTCTTGGGGGGGGGGACCCTCTGAAAGTATGACGCATATGTACTTAAAAATTTCATCTTGTCAAAATAAGATAACTACGCATACTTTTAATCGCAGTAAACATATTTTTGTTAATAAAAATTGCTTTTTATAATTACTCTGTTAATTGATTTTAATTGCCTAATTCATTAGTTTAATATTTGTCGATAATTGATATGCTTTGTATTCAGTAATTTTAAATTTTTATCTGAAATCCGTGTTCATAAATATTCATATGAACTATTCTCCAAATAACTTAGGATCCATTATATAAAAGCAATTCGTTTTTTCCTAAAGTAAAATTTCTAAGGGGAAAAAATGAGCAAAAAAATCTATCATTCCCAAATATTACTTCAAAAGTTGGAATTATTTTTCAAAAAATATTTAATAATGTATTCATAATATAGTTTGGCCTTGTAGATTAAGAAAATGTTTTTAAGAAAATTATTTATATTTTCTGAATTTATTATATGGAAAAAAGTAAGAGAAAGAGTAAAAGCATTAAATCAACAAAACCTGAAAGCGAAAAGCCCAACAACTCCGTAAACAATAAAAGCCAAAAATATTACATTATATTTTACATAGAATCCCTACCTGCAGGTGATCCCTGATGAAGTCTGATAGGAGGGATTCTATTCTGCTTTTTACAATAATACTTTTTATTAAGGTTGCTTGTTTTTTCTTGTAAAATGTTTTTGTTACATGGATTAATTATTTTTACATGTGATCAAAATACAACACCAATTAATTTATTGTAGGATTATACTTAATGACACATAATTAAATCAAGCATATTGTCAGGTGAAATATCCAGTTCTAAAGTATCAGTGTTGCTTGTATGATAAGATTAAATTATATATTAGTCTACAAAATGAATTGTCAGTTTCATTTACATTAAAAGAACTTGGAATTTTTTTTAAAAAAAGTATAAACTAGATAATTTTTTATTTACATTGAATTTTGCAAAACATAACTGAACAATGCTTCATACCTGATTCAAAAATTAAATTCAAAGGTCCATTCTCAAATAATATTTTAGTATTATGGAAAATTTTAGGAGAATTTAAATAGACAACTTATAATTTAATCCCAGAATTTGAAATTTAAATAACGAAATATCATTGTAAATGAAAAGTTAGATAGCTTTTCAACAGATAAGGGAAGATAACTCCTTCATTTTTACTATGGAATTGAAAAATACAGAAATCCATTTCAAAATCATGTTTTTTTTAAAAATAAAGATTAGAAAAAATATTTTTTATAACTGATTTTGAATTCTTTTTATTTTAAATTGTGTTGAAGATTTTAACTACGGTATGTTTTCATAGGTAATTTTGAGATACGTTGTTTATTAGAAGAAATATACTTCATAGATTCAGCTCTTAATTTCATCTGCATTACTGATTTTTTTCTATTAAATCTTCGGAAACAATTCAGTACTCTTCTATCACAATCAATGCCAAGATGGAAAAAATGAGAATAGAATACAGATTCAAGTTTTTACTCTTTATTCTAAATAAAAAAAAATTACTGAACCTAAATAATCTTTTGCTTAAAAAGAAAATTTTACTCTTAATTTAAATATAAGCTGCGAATCTATTGTGTTGAAATTTATTTAATAAAATTATGAATGTGGTGTTAAACTTGTATTATATAAAAATATTTAGAATTGTTAGGGAATGTATTCGATATTATTTCTTTTCTGAAGCTGAATGAACTTATATGACCGTAAATATTTATTGGAATTATATAATATTCAACTCTATAATAATAAATTAAATAAAACATGCCTAATTAGTTCTATTCCCCAACGGAAGAATTATTATTTTTAAAACAACTATGTAATGCACAACACAATCTTCCTCATGAAATCTTACTAAAATTCTGAATCGGTTTATCTCGTCGTCTTCCATCTGTATGAACTGTTTTGAATAGCGTCGCTTTCCAAATATGTGTAAAATTCAAAAATGCAGTTTCCAGCTTAACGCGAACTAGATGCATTAGGAGATAATCTTTAGTGAAATTTCTTTTGTTGAAGCACCCTGATTGTGATAATAAAGTGCGATTTTAAACGATGATATTCTCATATGACACTTAAAAGGTGTTTAAAAGAAGTGTGAATAGGAAAGAGAAGAATGAAGAATATTCAACGCCCTAAATATTCTGCAGCCATTAGTTAAATGACTGCAGGGAAACGGGGGTCTTGGCTACTGAACCATTACTACTAATGTCTAATGATATTCAATGAAGAGAAAAGTTTATCGATCATTCTAATCGTTGAAACGATAGCTTCCTGAGAAGATATTTCCTTTGTAATGATTGGGTCCATTCTCAAGCATGGGAAAGTGAATATCTAGCCATCTGGACCACTATCTGAATTGAGCGTTTACCTATGTTTAGGTCTGGTGTACACATACGATTTTTGTCCGATTAGTCTTTAGCGACAAAATTTCGGAGAAGCGATTAATTGCGAGAGGATATTGATAGCTGTTGGGTATTATACACAGACCTCCCGGGATGCTGTAAGAATAATCAATGGCGGTTTTTCTCGGCATTTTCCCTGGGAAACCGGAAGAGAATCTTACTGGCAATAAATGCTTTGAGTAAGTGCGGGAGATATGTGCGCAGTACTCAACGACTATTAACGAGATCTTTATCGAGATTTCTTCTGTTCAGGCAATCTGATTGTGATATTAAGACGCGGACTTGCTCAGTTAAAATCGGATATGTGAACAGATTCTTAGGGAAATTATCTATTGCGGTATTTAAAAAAACGCGTCATTTACACGGGCCCCCCTTTGGTCCCGGGGCCCCAGCCGCGCACCTGGTGCCCAGAGGCGGCGATTGGGGACAAAAGTGGAAGGGGAGGCAAAAATTTATAGACACTTAAAAGTACCCCGGAGTGGAGGGAGTAGAGAGCAAATTTTAAAAATTTAGTTGCAAAATAAGTTAGCTTATTTGTTATATAATTCCTAGTTTTAAGTAGCTAAAATAAAAAAAGGATTTTTCTTTTCCCTCAAAGTGTTGGGAGGGTGGGGCTACTGCTATTACGCCAAGTCACATCCCCGTTCCTAGAGCGTAGATCGCTCGCTCCTGATCAGTTTGGAATGGATGTGAGTGGGTTAAACCCATGAGAAAACGGAGAAGAAATATTTAAAAACTATTGGAAAAAAGATTTAAATGGATGGGAATGTTTTAAAAGCATTCGAATTCTGGAAAAAGCAACAGCAAAATTGTTGTAGAACTAGCATTGCGCAACATTTTCTTTTTCTGCTGATAAAACTGCACCATTCAAGGAGGGGTGCCTCATTGCAGGACTGTTCAAAAGGAAGTGGCCCCCATTTGTCTTAATCATAGCTATGGTTGCTGAACATCAGTCGTTTGACTGCTCGTTCGTTTTTCTTCTTGTTCGCGACAGATCGACTTTCACCAACGTACATTGATGAACGATACCGCACTGTCCTGGTGGCAAGATCTCGGCTTTGGTACTGGAGGATTCCAGTTTCGAAACCAGATTCCATCAAAGATCCGTCGTTAAATCTGATGTCGAGAGTCAAACGTCCTCCCACTGAAAGTTTGAAGACGGGGATGCCACTTCAGCTGTCGTTTTCGTCATATGACGCCTGTTCAAAATTACGCGGTTCGTTCATCATGTTGCTTTAAAACGAAACGCTAATATAACTACACCACACTAACATACTTTTCTCATCTCTGTTAACCTCAGACTTGACAATGAATATTTATATTCTGAAATGAAAGGAACGCCGATTTTTGGAGAATAAACCGGATTGAAAAGTTTTGTATGAAATAGTTGTATACAAAATCTCATTTTGAAACAAATTATAACCATCTTGCGCTTCTTCTTTCCGCCTGCGGAGTTCTTTCAAGTCTAAATATACTTACGCTGTTTATCAAAATCGATAGTTGCCTAAACTGTTAAATGGGAAATGATCTGCTCAAGAAAATACTTAAAAATTTTGCTTACATGCAATAAGATGTTTCCATTTCGCGTTCTCTTCAAAATGGCTTATTGAAAAGAATGAATTTCATTGCTGTACTATATAATTGTCTATACCCAGTGGCAGCTCGTGCATTGCAACTGCGGGGTTCTGTAACCTATACTACATTGCGCAGCGATACATATTTGGCGTAACTTACATTTTGCCTTGTTTAATTCTGAATAATTAAATTGTTAGTTAATAAATATTTTTTACATTTGAACATTTTTAATGTTAATTAAAAATTGAATTTCAAAATTTTCTCAATTGTTTCTTGCAGCCCTTACTCTGGTTTATAGAAATATGTGCAACTTCGGTTGAACAGTAAAAAGAAAAAAAAATCATAAAAGTGTACATCTGGAGAGGTTTATACACATTAGGGGCATTATAAAATTTTATAGTACAATATATTTAATGAATCTATCATTAATTTCATTCATTTTTCAGAATCGTAGACCCGCGAAACATTTCTCCGCAATGGGAAAACGTTTAAAATTCCGCATCTAACATGTCTGGTACGACAATACCTTCTTCCCTTCACAAACCATGTGGTGTAAACGAATACTCTTTGTTAATGTGCATGCTCAGTAGTAGGAAGACGGTCGTCTTAAAAGACAGTTTCATCCCTCTAAGAAGAGAGGCATACCGTTTTCCCCTGCGTATCCCTTGACGGTTGAAAGCTCTAAAAGCAAAAGTGCGCCAATTGTTGATGGATTGAAATATTTTGTGAAAAATTAAATAAATTGGTGATTATTATTTTTACACTGAAAAAAGTTGTGGGTACTGCAGTTCCGCAGTGCTTATCCATGACCGCCCCTTTTTATACTTATGAAATGACGGATTAAATGTTCCTCGAAATGCAAGGCATTCTTCTGGCATCAGCTTTTACGACTGTCATAAATAAATAAAGTAGATAAAGCAAAAAGATCCTTAAAATTTTCAGCGAGAATTTTATTGGAATTGATTAAGGAAGTTTGCCAATTGCAGTAATACGGCCGTCAAAGAGTGATCTTCGCACCTCTTAATGTTCTTACTTCATTTACGGCAGATAGCGCTAATCTTGGTTCCAGGCCATGAAAATACTTCAACCTGAAAGCTAGGTGAAAGGACCATTCAATTAGTTACCGTCTTTCCATCCACAGCCAGCGTCAACAGGTTGCCGAGTCCATTAGACACGTCTTCCCCGTTATCGGATAGAATATTTACTGCTAGTTTAGGCTTTAACAGGAACTTCTCGGTAGAAGTCTCCAGCGTCCCCTTATTTTCTCTTATCTCTAACAGGGGTCATCTCCTCAGTAGGCTTTTTAGGCAGGTAAATTCGTTTTTGGCTTGCCGTGGACAGGTCTGACTTTTGAGATCCGATCCTGTCCTAAATAATTTTAATTTTATCATGCGAACCAGTTTGAATATTGACAATTTCTTTCAGAGTACCGTAAAATACTTTAAAATAAGAGAAATCTCGTACATTTGAACTTGGCTAATTCTAAGGCCACATTAAAATTTTTTCTCATCTTTAAATCGCATTCATTTTTTGGATCACAATAAAAAATTAGATTTATTGAAAAATGTGAATTAAGAAAAACCTGGGTCCAAAAATTGAGTACAGCAAGAGAAAAAATGACAATTTAACTAAAAATGGCAGTAAAGCCTTATTTTTAAGATTTACTTGCTATTTATTACGTGTTATTTATTAATTTCAATAAAATGATAATTATAAATTTTTAAATCTAAAAATGATTTTAATAAACGGTACACATGACAATGAATACGATTCTATAATAAAATTTAAAAAATTACATCTAAAATGTTTAGTTTTTTAAAAAATTTAATTGTTTTATAGCTTTTTTGATTGAATACATTGGACAGAAGTAAAGTTTCGAGTTTAAGTTTATAAAGTTATTCCTGTACGATCACTGAGGACGCAAAATATAAATTTATTAAATGACGAAAACAATTCGGAAAAGAAAACAATTTCTTACAATTTTTAGTTCTGACTTCAAATTAACTACAATAAATTCAAACTATAAACGATATTTTAACATTATGTCAATAGGATATTCACAGGATCAAAGAAATCCGAATCACCAAAAAATTCTAATTAAAAACATTCAAATTAACCAAGTTTCACTGTGTTGAAATAAGAAAATCTAGTATCCAAATATTGGTGCAATTTTCAATTTAAATGAAAAAATAATGAAAAGTTTGGACTATGTGATTTTAAACCCAAGCTTCTAAAACTGTGGGTTCCAGATAGGTTCGTTAAAATGTTGATAACAAGCTCTCCAGTTCAGTACTTAAGAATTAGAAAATTAAATATTTCAAAATAATCTCGTTAAAGATTTTAAATTTATCAAACATTTGTTCTCGGTGATTTTTTTCACTTCTCTGCTACTAATGCTTATGTATGTATTTATTTTCCTTTGTCAATGTATGTTAGGGACCGTTGAAATTCATTTTAAGCCGAAAAGTAGTCTCGAGTAGAAAAATTTACGAAGCTCAGATTTTTAACCCTTTGTTGTCGGAGCCCATGTAAAATGTGTAACTATTTGTGCGAGAGATGGAAAAAGTTCATAAAATGCCAGGAGTTTTAATTAGCGGTCATTTTTAGTTCATGGGCATAAGTATTGATACTTGCGATGTTTTGTGGAGCGAACTTTTATCAAAAGCGTGCTTTGCTAGCTGATAGCAGACATCTGCTCCCTTTTTAAAAGATTTTAAATAATTCTATCAATTTTCTAAATGGTTTCATTTTGATTACAAAAGCTTCAGAATTAAATATTGTTGGTGAACTTGACTATTTTATTGTTAGCTCCATGTCTGTCCTATGTAAAATCTGGTGTATTTCCGACTGGGTTTAAAAACAATTTTCATGAAAAAAGTTTATGAATTTAGATTCATTGTTGGTTGTTGATACTACTCGTACAGTTTTTTTTCCGTATCGGAACTGTCGAGTACTAAGTGCCGATTATTTGAATTTTAAAGATACCTGGAAGAATCTCCACTTGATGGTCTACGGTTCGCGATTTCATGGTGCATTTTGAAATTTTTCCTGCTGGTATATGCTTAATTTTTCAATTGTCTATTTTGCTTAGCGATAGTCTGGAGAGTTGCTTCGAGAATTGTTCTTTCACCTGATATGATTAATTATTTGTGTAATAATAAATTTACACGGTAACAACTAGTTTAAATTAATACATTTTTGTTTATTTTGTCGAAATTTATTGCTGTTGTCTGATTTTTGAAAACATCGTTTGCTTGACATCGTCAGTCACTGAAAATTTAGATATCCAATTTTTTGAAATATTATATTCACAACATTGTTATCGACTTTTTAACAACGTATTTAACAGAAAAAGTTGTCTGTTCATCAATTTGTTGCACAAAATGTTTTTAAATGGTTTCCCTCTTTTTAATTTTGGAAAACTTCTGAACAGAACATCATCTGCCTTTCTCCCTTATAATCTATTTTCCTATCTTTATTCGTCTTGGATATTTTTTGTAAAAGTAAAAAAGCAATCCCGTGCAGGTCTAACTTTACTTACTTTTAACGGATATCTTCTTCAGAATTTTCTGAATATGAAAAAAACAGAACTTGTAGGGAAGAAAATCTTTTATTGAATATTTAATTTTTATCATTATACTACTTCATTTCGGCAGTTTTACAGAAAGAGGATTTTCGCTTAAATTGATTTTCACACATTTATTGTTCTGACATTTTCCTAATTGCTCAGTTCGTATTTACGACTGATTTTGATAATCTAATATCTTCTCGTTTTTTTTCCTGCATAGAAAAACTATTGGATATCTCTTTTCTTTCACTATTCTCCCAGACAGATGTAGTTAAATGTGTCGACTATTCTTCTTTTCAAATAACTGAGCATCTATATGCCAATTCTGATACCAATGAAATTTCTGCAAAATTAAACTTGGATAAATTAATATATTGCAAAGTTACGTGCAATAAATACATTGTTTTATGTATAAACTTGCCAAATGCGATTTATCAGACTTCCATCCATGTCTTCAACATTTTATCTGGAAAAGAATATGGATGGATTTCGACTAGGTGATTCCAAGCTACAACCCTGACCTTACATTTCCTTCAATTATTCCTTACATTCCTCACTTATCGATATTTTATCAGCTGTCTGTTGTCGAATTGCAATCTGTAGTATTTTGGTAAACGTTAGACTATGCCTTCGAATGGCCTCTTGGCCATCAGATAGCTCCTCAGCTGACATGGACTTTTCGAAAGTAAAATGAAACCTCTGCAGAAGCAGATGAACATTTTTGTATTCAGCTTATCAATCAAAATCATCCCGAAATATTAAAAACAGAAGAAAAAAGGCGCTTTCTGTCGAAGAAAAGCCCGCTCAGCAGCTGTCAAGGTCAGTAGCACTCGGTAGCGACACCATATATAACTGTTAATTACGCCTTACGTCAAGCTGGGGATCAGCAAATGAAAGCAAAATCAGTTCCGACTGACACATCCAACGGGTGCTATGAAAGTATCAGCAAATCTGATACGAGAGCATCCGGTGCTTTAATTGGTGTATCTGCGACAAGCTTACACGGAAGCCGTCGGGGCACCAAAATTATACCTTGCCCGTCACTTCTTGCTACTGTCGAAATTTTACTGATAGTAATCCCTACTCTGAATTAAAGCATCCCGTTATGCGTGTTATCGTCCGACGTATCAAGGAACTGAAAATTATACTAACCCCGCCGTCTCTTCGATGTCGACAGGTGGGAATTATTAGCCTCTTTTCGTTCTATTTACCAAACGGTGGGAATATTCTGAATTCTTTGGGAAGGTGATAGGGGTCCTACAAGAACAATTTCGAATTGTGATAATGCCTCTACCTTGTTCGAAGTACCTTTTCTAATAATAACAAAAAATGTTGAATAAAGACAGTTTTAAAAAACACTTTGTGTACTGAATGGTTTTTTTTTATTTTTATTTTCTCTTTTTATTGATATTTGAAATCAATTGAGAAAAAAATTGATATTCAAATTCACTACCAGCTGGCGTCATTTGCGTGAAAATTGAAGTTTAATTAAATTAATCGATTAATATTTTCAGAACTTAATCAGCAGTTAAAGTGGTGTTTACTTGATGACGATACACAAATGTACAAAATTTCAAAACTCTAGCGCATCAGGAAGCGAACGAAATATCGATTACAAAATTCCATCTTTACAAACGTGAGACAAATCAAGTTGAATAAGTGTTTAAAAATAGCCCGCAAATATTGTCTAAATATGCTTGTTGTCACTTAAGATGCGATTCCCATTCATGAAAATGAATAAAAAAACATCGTGAATTGTTAACGTACAATCTTGCGCGACCGTGCAATCTTTGATTTGCCTTGCACTTTAATGTTCTTCACTCTGTATATTTTAATTTTCTTAAGCCATTCATGTCATAAACGCGTGTACTAGGATGCTTGTCATAAATTTTGCTCATTGTATCTTCTATAGTCCATTGAAATATGCCATAATAATGCACTTTTCAAGCAATTCATAGTTTTTATTGAAAAAATATATGTTAAATTACATTTAAAAAAACGTGCTACTTAAATTTGAATCCCAACAATGGATTACCTAATAACAGCAAAAAATGTTTCGAATAAATATCGTTAAAAGTTTCTGTGCTGTTGGATTTTCCATGTGAGAAAACTTGTAAAAAAATAGTTTTCCAAAAACTTCAAATGTACTTCTCGTGTCTTTTCATTTTCTGGTCTAAATAGGTTTAACTTCGCTTTTACTTAACATTAAAAACATGATTGTTTTGGAATAACAAACTGTTTCCCTATATGAAAAAAAATTGAGCATTTACGGAAAAATTGCCATTTATGAGTTATCTTGATTTGTTTAGATTGACTTCAGAAATCCTCTTTAAATTCGTCATTTCTAAGAGTTAGATGAAAAACAATGCTCTCAAGTCTCGATTTATAAAATTTTTTATAAGTTTTGTAAAGAGTGGGGAGTTCTCCTAACATGAAAAAAAAATGATATGGTGAGCAAATATCGAATCTTATCGTCATCATTACACTCAGAAAAAATGCAGAAAACAAATTGCTTTGTGATGATTGCGGGGTGGGGGAGGGTTGAAGTTAAATTATTTAAAAAAATGCTCATCTACGCGTTGTTAAAACAGTTTGCATTTCGCAAATACGGCGAATGGTTAAGTGCAAAACAATCTAAACGCAAATGCGGTTCCGGTTTTTCAACTAGTATTGTATCTTGATAAGGCAAAATGGTTTTCTTTCCGTCTAAGTTTCATGCTTAAATCTATATTTTAAAGTCGCTTGACATGAATATATATTCTAATAACACAAACTCGTTCCTGGTGTCGTTTATGGGAGACATTAAACACTTTTTTAAAATTTCCACATTAAGGCTACACAAGTACCCTAAAAATGACAAAAATATCGGAAAATGTTTTGGCATTTTTGGATGCTTCATACGGTTAGAAACTTGACTCTAGATTTTAGATCTGATAACCAAATAGTTTTAAAGATATTTGAAGTTTTCTGAGTGTAGTCAGTCTCAAAATTTGACAGCTGAGGGGGCGTGTTTAGTTACGTTGTCATTTTGAAGCATTTTCCCATTCTTAAAATTAATTAAAAATATTTTGTGAATAAATCGGTTCCTTAGGTGAAATGGTTATTATAACTTCAGCGTTCACTAATCAAATCGTTTCTGTTTATGTTCTACGTTCTTTTTGAGTTCTCATTACTACCTAACTGATATTCATAAAAAGAACTTTTTCCAAGGCCAATATTAATTTATACACAAAGTTTTTTTTTATTTAGAAGCTTTGCAGTATAATATTTTTCATTCATTTTTCTGTTGGGAAAATGCCACGACAGAAACTTTCTGAAGTTCATAAGAGACGAAATGTTTTGAAGAGCTAAAAAACTAATTACATATTATTTCAAATAAGAAAAAATATATTCCATCATATTGAGTGAAATAGTGTTTTAGTGCATTTTATAAGTTGGGAAATAACATATTTAAAAAATTGGAACTCTACAAGCATTACTAGTTTTTCTTTTATGCCTTTACACACTTTTTAAATGCATTTTTCTCAGACTTTCATTTTTGGCGATGCAAGTGTTTTCTATTCCCGAAGGGTTTTTTTCTGTTCAACATGGAGTCTTAAAATTCTTTGTAGATACTTCATATATATGTACCATAAGAATTAGCATGGGTTTAGGCCTGAGATGGTTATTATTTTTAAAAAATGCTAAAGTTGATATTTTTAGAATTTTCAGGTTTTTTTTAACAAAAATGATTATTGAAAATTTAAAGAGTCGGATCATCAATCCCATGCTAATTTTTGTTCCCAAGAATACAAGAAATGTAAAACTCTTGAAATAACTATAAAAAATTAAGCATTTTATAAGATTTAAAAAAACTTTAAAAATTTCAATTTTTAAAATGGTCCTTGATGAAGACTTTTTTAAATCGGAATCTATTTATTAAAATAATCTAAGAAAAGGTCATTAATTTATTTTATTATTACTGTCTCCAAAAAAATTATGTGGAAAAGGTACTGTGTAGCCTTAATTGAAATGCTTCTAGATTTTAAAATATTAAATAAAATTTTAAGTTTGTTATTAATTAAAGAGTGTTCCCTTGTAGGAGGCCATAATTTTCTCAAAAGAAAAAGGTAAATGAAGTGTTTCAACATTTTTTAATACGTCTTAACGTATTTAGAACTAATTACTACAAAAATTAGCGAAGTTTTTATTTCAAAGTTGTTCCTAAGAGTGAGGATGAAATTTCTTAATTTTAAACCTGTTTCGAGCTGAAACTTGAATACCTATTTTTATTATTATAAATTGAAATCGCACGCTGTTAAGATGGTTTACTTCTTAACAAAAATGTAGATGGCAAAAATTCGCAAGACAATAAGGATTTATGTATTTTGGTATATATATTTACTCAATTCATAAGAATTCAAACATAACTCGAAATCCGACTAAAAGACCCATAAGTTGATAAAATTAGTAAACCAGGCCAAATCTTGTTGATTTTACTATCCATAGCATAATTGGCGTGTGGATAAGGCTTCTTAATACATTTACAACCGCAAAATAATTTTTTCTTTAACAGCAGAAAATAATTGTTTCATTAAACTTAGATCGTTGTAACGTATCTTTCACGATTATTTATTTTACTAAATTAGATTGAAAATCTTAAAAGGCGAAGTGAAAGTTCTATCATTGCGAAATGATGTTAATTGGCATTAAAGGTCATTAGAAAAATAATTTGAAATGGCGCGAATTCCTGTCGCTATTGGAATATCATTTATTACATAACTTTCTTTTTTTAACTACTGAATAGCCTTATTTAAAATATTATCAACCAACAAAAACATTCTAGGGTGGCTTTTTGTTAATACCTATTCCTCGCTGCCATCTATCTTTCGATCACAAGGTGCGACTGCAATTGCTGTGTTTTTCAAACTAAATCTAGTCGGGTTCACAATTTACGGTAGGAATTTCCACCAGACAGCTTCTTCATTCTGTTATCTGGAGGAGGGAGCCTCGGCTAACCCCAGTGGTGCTCCATTGGCGATCCCCTCTGCTGCTAGTTGACGTCTTTGTACCGTTGTCCTACAACAGCATGCTTCAAAGTGATAGGCATCTCCTTGACAACTTACTTCCTGGACGATGGGTGACCATGGCTACCTCCACTAGTTGTGCGCTGCACAATTTGGACAATCATCTACTTGCAGCACGTGTGTGGCCACGTGGCAGGATATAAGCAAGCTGTCTGGTAGGGAACAATTTATTGGTGATGCAAGTCGGTATGGGATTTTTGTAAGGAAATGAGACGATAGGGGTCAGCGGGAGTAAGACGTCGTGGATATATTATCGAAAGAGCAAGTAAGACTGGCTGCATTCTTCGAATGTAACTATTTCTATTACCTGCGGCTTTTTCTTTAATCTACTAGTGTTTCAACTTGACACTGCCCCATGCTGGCTAAATCTTGAGGTTACACGAGGTTGAAAGGCTTGATAAGACCTCCAGGTCTTGGTGATTTCTACTTACCCTGACCTTGCTTCAGGTGGAAAAACTGATAAAGTGAAAAGTGTGGCATAAAATATTGTGATTGAACAAGACTGAATGCAGACAGGGAAGATATCTGTCGGGAATCAATTTATTACACTGACTTAGCGGGTAAGATACAGTGGAATGCTTCTACTTGCCTTAATTTATTCAGGAAAAAGAAACTTGTTTTTCAAAAAAACTAAAACTAGGCTTTATTTTCCTGGAGGTGCTTTTGTTCCTTAAACTGACTGCTTATTGTATTTTAGCCTGTGCGGAGAAATAAAATCTTCAATCTTTTGAAATAAAAATGTATCATAAACTTAAATGCTTCAATCACCAGAAAATTTACAACTATTTTAAGCGTACGAAAGACTTTTGTCTTGTACGGAAAGATGTTGCATCTACAGACAAATGGCTTACTTAAAATTGAGACTGGAAATTTAAATATTTTCAAAAAAGTAAAAACAAAATTTGGTGTCATCCAAATTTTGAGAACTTGCAATCTTTTAGATATTTGCGAAGACCTTTTGTTGCGAAGGGGTTCCTTGTGGTTTCCGAAGTGAAAAATCCGGGCTTCTTAAACCGTAGGTCCGGATTCCAATTCAATTTCGGGATTATGAAAGCATTAATGACAAATGCTTGCTACATTAGTTATTGATAAGCAAAAATGTAAGAATCCATCTTGATTTGGAGCATTTCAATAAAATTCCATTAAAATAACATTTAAAAAATATTTTTTAATAAACAATTAAAGCTTTGTTTTCCAACTCTGTTTCTGTTCTTACATGAGCTACGATGGTGATTTTTTTTTCTTTCATAGATGAGGTCGTAGAATATTTTTGCATTCGAAATGGTGTTACGAGTGTAAAAAGTACAAGAAATAAGAATTTCATTACGTATTGTGAAGATGCCACTTTAAAAATTCGATGGAAGCAAGTTTTGTTTGCCTGTTGTCTGTGATTAAATCTAGAATAAAAATTCATGCAAGTATTTAATTTTTTTTTCTTAATATAAATTCATTTTTTGAAGCATTGAAAATTCAAAAGACGGAGAATATGAAAGAAATCTAGAAAATTTAGATTTCTTTCATATTCTCAAAAAATCTAGAAAATTTAATTAAATTTTTTATTTCATGTTAACCATAACCATTCAAAGACCAAAATACACCAAAAATAATAAATTTCGTTTGAAATATTTTTTTGTAATGCTAATTACATACAGGGCCCTTGGAAACCAAAGTGTAGATTACGCAAGAAAATGAAACAGCTAGATAAAGTGTTCGTTAATTTTATTTTACAGATGTTATGGAAACTTCAAATCGGATTCACGTTTTTAATTTTGCCTGACGGTAAAAAGATAGTCGGTAACTCGCGATTATAAAATTTCAGCGACTTCAAAATTCTTTCATGCGACTCAATTTAGGGTCCTGACGCTTAAGTTCAAGAAGAAATGTTTAGCATAACAATTCTATGAGAAGGTAAGATTTTTATGCACGATTCTTGTTTCATAAGAACTATTTTCATGACTTCCATCTCAATTGAGATGCAAACGAAATTTCAAGTTGCGAAAGATTTCTGAAAATTTAAAGCTTTTTCAAGGTTTAGGAATCTAAGCGGCCCAAAACAATCGATAGTTTCGGAAATGCAGAATTAAGAAAAAAAAGAAAGTCGGCTATTTCTACCCCAACTTTCGCCTCTGGACTGGCATGTCAGCTAAGTAATGAGCGTTGAGGGAATAATGCTTGGACAGGCAAGCATCGTGGGAAGAAAAAGAAATATTTATGACATCGAAAAGAGAATTTATTTTTCGGTTTTTGATCCAATATTTCTTTGTTCCATGAAAAGAATCTTTATACTGAGATTTTAAGGAGAGAAATTGTTGGAATAGTGTAGATTCAAAAATTCATTAATTGCCCATTTTAGACGAGGATTTCCGTGATTAGGTTAGAAAATGTAGAAGAAAACAGCATTTTTTCCCATTTCTTTTTATTCTGTTTAGGAGGAGAGTAGTGAAGATGACACAAGACATATCGATAAATCTCGCTGCAGTTAAAGTCCGTTGCTGATAATTTTAGAAATAAATATTGCAATCAAAATATTTTATTAATTTCTTGTAGGTCTCGCAATTTTCAAAGTGCAAGTAAATGGAATAGATCTATATTTTGCAAGTTTTAAACTTCTGTTAGTGTCAAAACTGTACCATCAATTGCATAATGAATGGGAGCATCGTTAGTTTGCATCTAAGAATAACATCTGTTTGAACTTTGCAGTCCTATCTTATTCACTGTAAGATTTAAAACTAATCGAAAATACTGAACTTTATCAGTTTTATTTATTTATCTTCTGTTGTAAGAATATTCTTAAATTTCAAATAGGGAAATCGCCAGTGTCTTTTTCTTACAATAGTTCGTGAAGTTTTATGGATTATTATGCAATGCAAGTGTGCGTGACCGTAATATACGATTTTTTAACCTCCTAGAATGTAGAGATCTTATACATGCAGATTTTGTTACTTCAGATTCAAAATAGAGCGATAGCAAAATGTAATAATACTTGGTGACATTTTCAAAATATACAAATTAGCTTCGGATATAGACGAAACTCGGCATATTTTAATTTTTTAATTCAAAATCTAGCATCGTCATCCTGTATTTTTTGCTCGTCTTTGTTTCACTGCTATTGTAGAAAGATTGGTCAAAACATGTCCTTCATTCGAGGTACAAAAATTTCGCGGTAGTGTTGGATGCATTATGAACTCTCAAAAAGTATTAGCTTAATTAAATTTTTCTTTTATTTCTTGGCATTCTTTCACATTATTTTCTTATCTAGGATCGTTTAAAAATGGGAATGGATAAGTTTTCTTACTAGTATAAACCTATAATCTTTATTGTATTGGCTCCTGGCATTTGGGAGGTGGTTTTCTATAGTTTCTATTGTACTTTCTGATTTTTAAATTTAAAAAAAATTGCCATAATTAGTAAAGCTTTTTCTTAGTATCGTATTTTTTAGATGAAATGTGGACTCGCATTCGTAAAAATGTAATATGGATTTTAGTTTGAGAATAAAATCGCAAAACTGAGAAAAATAAAATTATATTTTCCCTACTAGAAATACTAAAGATATTTAAGGCTAATTGTTTTATTGCAGTGAATGACGTAAATATGAATATTAACGTCATAAACTGTTCCAATGACATCTATTAATTTTATTTGGTGCAAGTTTTGAAGTTTATTTTTGCATAATTGGAAATTTTATTTGTTGAAATCGCACATTTAAAGAGAATAAGTATCGAAAATAAAAATGTTGATTGATAACTTGTGTGATGAGGAAAGGATTGGATTTATGATTGTCACAAATGTTTACCGCGTAAGTTGTATATAACGTAAATTGGTCAACACGTTAAATACTGTAAAGCTAATTATGTATTTAATTTACCGACTTATAAAAATGTCTTAATAACGTAGTAAAATGTCTCCTTAAAATTTGTCTTTCAATTCCTCTAAAGTAACGAATTTAATCCATATATTTAGTTATGAAAGGCAGCCTTTTTATAAAGTTTAATTGCCTATTTGCAATTATCTTATATTTTCACATCTGTCGAAGATATTTGTTCTAAGAACCGATCCTCTTCCTCGGATGGAGTAACAACCCACCTGCTGAGTGTAAGGAATCAAAACCTAGAATCCCTTCCTTATCTGTAAGATGCAAGTTTTCAAAGACAGAGGGGCGAAAACTTACCCGCGGAGCCTTTCTTGTTCAGAGTGAACAGGTAAGGTCAGAGGTGAACATTATTTTGGTCCATCCTCGAGACTAGCAGTGCCATATTTCACAGAATTCTGTGAAGAAGGCAAGGAACTTTACCTTACAGTTCTGGAGACGTGTTACCTTTTTCTCCCCTATTTTTTACCTCGAGCGTTAACAACGGGCGGGGGTTGGATTTGAAGGCAGCCATTTAAGACCGACAAAATGTGTAAACTTGGCTAATGGCGTCCTATTTGGAGCTGTTCCGTAACGTTATTTATGTCCCCGCAATCCACCTATTGATGGTTTTCTTCATGACTCCGATGGGCTATCGGTCTAGTTGTTCGATGACATAAATGTCATTTGGACATTGTTGAGTATGCCCTAAAGATTTAAGTGAGGGGTGGAGGATACAGTTCTTTCGAGATGTTTTTTATGCGGAAGAACTGTTCTTTGTACGATAAGTATACTATCGGTAGTCGAGGTTGCCCTGCTAACGGCGCCATAAACTTTTTAAAAAAATTGTTGCATATTGAAAAAATGAATTTTGGATGATAGAATATTAGCTGGCAAAATGGTGCTTATCTGAACTCTCAAGACTGTTGGTATTACTTAACTTGTTAATCGCATATCCAACAGCTACTTAAAGACTTATACGATCTTGCTTTTATTTCGTCCGGAAAGCATATAGTATAATTCTTTACACAATCTAACATAATCTGACAGATTGAATCGTTGGAAAAATTATTGGTTTTTTAATAAAAAAGCAATAACTCTACCAATGACCTTCTATTAAGTTTATTAAAAGCGAAACTAATTGATTCTAAAGAATATAAAAATTCTCGACTTTGCAGTCGAAAAAATTCTACTATTCAATGTGTTTTAATTTTCAGAACATTCTCTTTTTGACTAAACAAAACATTTTGTTTAATTGATTTTGCGTCATACCGATTTCTGCAGAATTTTCCGTTTCTAAAAACGTATTTGCACTGTTTGCCCGTCCCTTTTATTTCATCTTGATTTTGATACTTCCTGTATCTTGCATGCACCAGTCCCCTTAAGGGCTTTTATATCTGGTCTGAAATATGTCAGCCGTCGTAAAGTACCTTTCCCCCTACCTATTTGTCACTGATATTTGTCCTCCGTGCCATGTTAGTCTTTTCAACTGTCATTTCTAGCGGAAAATTAATCTGTCCGAAAATACAAGGAACAATATTTCACTTCGCCAATAATTTCTATATATGCGTGTGTACAGTGATAAAGATATTAATTTCAGCTACGTACACGACGTTCCTAGTGATGTGAACAGCATTATTGATTATAAGTGATTATGTGACCAGCACAAGAAGCGCCACACTTTGCTTCAGGTGCTTAAAGGAAATCTACAAATGCTTGTAATGAAGTTCTCCTTCATTCATTTGTATGAAAAACGTGCAATATTCACCTCTTCGGCTGTATCGTAGCGTATGTTTTTTTTATGGCCTTTAGCAAAAGGGAACACTAAACAAGAATATTCATTTTTATGATCTTATTGGAGACTTGCTTATGACGGATCTCGACTGTTTTGATTTTTAAACGATTTTTAACTTATTATAGGACATTAACTTTTTGAACATATTAAGATATCAATTAATTATCACTTAAAGTGTATTTGAATTAGATTATTCAAATATATTTTCTGTTTATAGGACATATCAACTTGGGTAATTTTATGCATAATATTGAACGGTCAGTGCCGTCTCTTGCAATTGTAGCCTGGGGGTGTTGTAATTTATCCTACACTGCGCAGTGATGCCGTTCGACTTAAATTTTGCATTTTTTAATTAATTTGGAATAACTTCAATATTAATCAATAAAAATAATCAAATATTTGACTTCATGTAGATAATTTTAACAAAGAAACTAAAAAGTTACTAATTTTGAATTAATCTAATTAAATATTAAACTTCAAAATGTCTTTGGATGATTTTTCTTACATTCCTTACTCTAGTTTATAAAGATTTGCTCAACTGCAGCTGAATAAAAAAAATCGCGAAACTGTAAGGTTAAAATAAATACGTATATAGGTATGTTACTTCTGTAATCATTTAAGAAAAAAAATTAATACAAGATTTTTTAATTAATATCTATTTATCAATAATTATCCTTCCTCTTTTTTTATTCAAATTTCAGGCGCGGAAAAAAAGTTTTTTGCAGCGGAAAACTTTTAAAACCTCGCTTTTACAGCCACTTGAAGGGAAGAATATGCTGCATTCCCGATAGCAGCTTCTTCCCTCCGCAAACCGTACAGTGGAACGTATGCGCTTTGTTACTGCGCGTGCGCAGAGGCAGAAATCTATACTGGGCAAAATCATAGTACTCTTTAAAAAGTTCAGATCGCAGTGCTTTAGTGGTAAGGTCTCGATTTCGGGAGCGGAAGGTCCCAAGTTCGAAACCCGATTCCACTGAAGATCCGCCGTGTGTGGGTCCTGTTGCAAGTTAAATCATACATAGTGGCCAAACGTCCTCCCTCTGGTGTGGTGCGGAAGTTTGAAGAGGGGGTGCCAGCTCAGGTATCGTCATCTGATCAAGGTTCAAAATTACGGTGTATGTTTCTAAATAGCCCTCGTGTTGCTTCAAAACGGGGCGTTAATATAATCCAACTACTAACTAACTTAAAGAAGTTCTCTCTCTGCGAAGAGAGGCATACCGTTTTTTGTTGTTGTTGCGTTTCCCAGAATATTGAGTTCTAAAAAGAATGCAATTAGATTGCTGATGGATTTAGATATCGCGTGCAAGATTACATATATTAATGATTATATTTATATACTGAAGAAAGTTGTTGGTGCTGCAGTTCCGCAGTCCCTAAGCACGAGCGACCCCTGTTAACGGTATAATTTGAACTTTTAAATGACGCTGTGTTTACCAGAAGTATCAGGTAGCAATTAATAGCAAAGGATATTTTATAACAGAATGAGTATATTAGAGTCAAAGTATAGATTTCTGAATTGTGCTGAAACGCTCAATTTAGCATAAGTAGCATGAGAAAAGGAAGTATGAAAAGTGTAAGATTTCGATTTGTCTCATTTGCGTTTTGGGGTGTTTAATGAAACGCGAGACTGGTAATTGGAACCATTTGGAGCTGTATACACAAAGAATTCCAAATCCGCAAGTTCCTACCAGATGTGACAAAAATTCAGAAATATTCGTTATTGGTTGCGAAAAATTGTTTCTTTTTCTGCCTCTTTGAAATATTAAGATAGGTGGTGTTGCTTCTTAATTACAGCTAATATATTTAAGCTGTACGAATATCTTGCTTCGCTTTCGTTTATATCTTGTTACATTTTCTATAAAATCGCATTTTTTTCAAGTATAGAATCAAACTGTTCAATGGGGGGAAAATTCGTTTTTATAGGTAAAATATTTTGTCATGCTGGGTTTTAATGCAGATTAATCGTTATATCCAAAATGGTAGTTATACGTTCTTTACGACGAAATTCTTTCTAAATACATTTGGTATGGTATTAAACTTCGGTTAGCGATCTAGTGTAGACAGAATTGTCTGTTATTACCATGAGGCCGCCGTGGCCTAGTGGCAAGGTCTCGGCTTTGGGGGCGGAGGGTTCCAGGTTCGAAACCCGATTCCACTGAAGATCCGCCGTGTATGCTCGCCTGTTGCACGATAAATCATACGTAGTGTCCTAACGTCCTCCCGTTGGTGTGGCGTGGAAGTTTGGAGGGGGGTGCTCAGGTGTCGTCCTCGTCATCTGACCGTGGTTCAAAATTACGAGGTCCGTCCCAAAATAGCCTCGTGTTGCTTCAAAACGGGATGTTAATATATATATATAACTATAACTGTTATTACCTCTGCTTTGAATTGGCATATTTTCGTGTTAAAGTTTGCGTTCTTAATATTTTCTAACCTTTGGGTCTCCAGTGGGGCCACAAAGTTTGAAACTCGATTCCGCCAAAGATCCGCCGTGTATTCGGCCTGGTTCACATTAAATCCTTCCAAAAATTAGACGTCTTAATGCTTGTGTAGCGTGGAAGTTTGGAACGGGGGTGGCCAGCTCGGGCATTGTCCTCCTCATCTCATCTCTATTCAAAATTAGCCCTTATGCTTGTTCTAAAACAAGTAGATGTTAACATAGTGAAAATAAATACTTCAACTACTTTTGTGTAGCATACAATGGGAAAAATCGATTGCCCCGACAAAAACCATTAAACCGTCTTTTAAAATTAGCTGATACCGCGCGCAGTGTTTTATTTTACCCCACACCGACTTAGCCTATACTTGAGGGTGTAAGGAAATGATTCGATATGGAGAGGGGGAAAATACAAAATCATAAAGACATGTGACAAAACAATAACCCAAATCGAGTGAAAAACAAGTTAGGATTAATTTTGTGAGTTTCCGCATTGTGTAATAAAACACAGAATGCAGACATAATGAAATCCAATCCTCATCAATATCAAATTTTTTTTTACAGACCAAGAAGGTATAGCTAAGTATATTAATATACTAAGCACAGCAAAGTATTAACGTACGACTATGGAATTGGCTTAAAATATTTAAAAGCAAAATTTTAAAGAATTTATTGAAAAGGTGTTAGGTTGTGTGCCATTCGATGAGATAGGTCATCGCAAATCCTGACACTGATTTTAATTGATTGTAGTTTAAAAATGGCTTCATTACAATTGCTTCAATATAAGCGAGTATGTTATCTAATGCATATAATTATCAGTAAACTTTCATATCTGATCTCTTTTATATAAACGCACATAAAATGGAAAGCTACACCCATTTTAGTTTTTAAAAAATTCATTTAACCACCAGACACATGGAAATATCAAGCTTCATAATAGGCGTGTCCTGTGTTTACAATACTTTTTTAAAGAAAATTTTCACATTCAAAATTATTTTGTATCAGCTTTGGTCAAAGATCACTGAGAAAGCATTTAGTGACGATTTTTCAACTCGGTATCATTGCTGAAACCTTCACATAAGGTCGAAAGTCAAGCGTCAGTGGAAAGCTCATAAAGTGATATGAAAACAATCTGCATGAAAAATGCTTCGATCTGTGCCGGTTTGTGAAGAGAAAAAAATATCGGAGAAATGCTTTCTGCTCTAGTCAAAATTTTATCCATTTTTTATACGTTATGGAGAGGGCGTGTAAATGTTTTAAACGAACGCAGACGCAAGAATGTGAAGATGATGACAGAATCCAATAGATCACACTACAACTAGCCTTAGTGGGGAAATCGCTTTCTTTTGAAGGTTGAGGGGAAAAGAATAAAAACGATTTCCAACCGCGGGTGGGCAAAATGATAGGACAGAAACTTCTACACCGAGAACGGAGAGAAAGTCGAACTAAAATGAAGTTCAGCAGAATGTTCGCAATTTTCATAACACTAGTTTAACTATACATTGCGTGGTTGAAAGAAAATGGAATATTATTGCGTAGAATAAATATCGGTGTCTTTTAAAAATGTTCAGTGATTCAATATGTCGGTGGACATTTGTATCCATAGCCATTAAAACCAAGGTCTTGCATTTGGCCATGGAATGCGTTAAGAAATACTCTACTAACATAATTTATGCATTAAAATTAGCATGTACACTTACTATCATTATTATTAATTTATTGGATAGCGTTTACTATTAAATGCCAATATCTCAATGCAGAGTAAATCGATGGAAACTTTTGCACGGAAATCTATACAATATTTCAATGATCTTCAGTACGACTGTTGAGGAGACATGAAAACATTTGAGAATATAATCTATAATGATACGCTTTCGTTTTTTAAGTATGTTCAGAACGGCAGTTATTCTTTCTGAAGATACTTTGCAATGACATCAGAGTCCTGCAGTTTGATGTGGATTGCACCTATTAAAGCACAATCGGTTGTGTAAGAATCTGAATTATCCTTGTTTCTACAAACTCGCTGGTAGTATAATTCAAACATGTTGTCCTTTGATTTACTGCAAGTCTTTGTCTTTTTTGAGCAGGATATGACGTAGAAATCTGGACAATGGAACGTTTCTACCAGGGTTCAAAATCTCCCAGACAACCGCGAACACACATTTTGAGCTTCAAGCTCTTTCGGCAACAAATGGCAGACCATCGGCAATATCCTGCTGCATTGCTTTTATGTAACGTTGAATCGTGGCATTTAACTTTTATGCTAAACACTATAATTTTAGGTTGCATAATAAAACGCTAATTAATACGAGGAGATTTTGGAATAAGCAGACATTTTTACGAATGCAAAAATCTGCCTGCCCACTACAGTTTTTGAAACAGTGTCCCATGCAGAGGCGACTCGTGCAAACCGGGCAACAAAGTCCGTGATGGCGGCAAATTGGCAGTGTGAAGAAAGAATTTTTTAGTAGACCCTCGAGAAATGAAGTCATATTTTTAAAAATTTCTTGAATATATTATTTTAGTTTCAATAAGATTACTTATCTTAAATATAACTGAAGTTTAAAAATTTTCACCGTATTAAGTCATACTTGCAGGTAAAACGTTCATCTTTTTAAGTAAAAGTTTGACATTTAGGATGCAAACATTATAGAATTTTTTAAAAAACCGTTGGTTAGGGAAGGGCGCCATATTGTTGCCTTGCCCGATTGGTGAAGTTACTTCGGGCCGCTTCTGTTCCCATGTTCTCCAAATTTATCCTGCAAAAGGATCTTTTTTCCAGAATAACACATCTTTCTGAATTAAATTTCTATTCTGGCTTTCAGTAGACAAATATAATTAGTTTGATAAGCATTATTTTTTTAGTCCCGTGTGCTTATTTTTCCATAAAGTTTTTTCTTCATTTCGAAACGGTCTGAATTAACACTGAACGCACCGAAACTTCGCCCCGACACAGTGCAATTACCAATTGGGAAAACTATAATTTGTCCAGTTGCGGTTTGTTTAGTGTTGATTCTTTTTTTCTTATACTTAAAATGACATAAAGAAACGTTTTTGTGATTGTGTGTTTTCAAAATTGCAGTTAATTTCCGAACCTTTGAAGCCCTGAATTAACTAGCAAAAATTCAATTTAAATCTTTAAATTTCCGTTGCTAGCTTTCTTAACCTTGTGGGTGTTTATTTTATAGTTAGTTTAGTTATTGTCACTTAACTCTTCCTTCGTGAATTATTTATCGCTCCGTCTTGGCACTGAAAGGTTATGTAAATTAACCACTGCTGTTTAAGAGTTACAAGCACATTATTTAAGCAGACAACCAACTTGTTTTCTTAAAACAATTATTCATGATTGTCAAAAAGCTTTTATACTTATCCTTACTTGTTCATTTGAATGAATAAACTCTCAATAGCTCACAGGATTTCATTAGCATACCCGAAGAAGAATATTTATGAGCAGATAAAATCTTGGCTGCATTTCGAAATGCTTTTATTGCCATCTTAAATGGATCTTTCTTAAGTTTTCGAATAGTTAAATAATACTTTTATTTTCTTATTTGTAATAATCGCTTTACTTGTTGGTTGACTTTATCAAAAACTCGTTACAAATCTATTTGTATTAAATTATTTGTGCAATAAAACTTATGATAAATTGCAGGCATTAACTCAACGCTGAGTCCTTTTCTTGAAGAACTGAAATAAAGAAACTTCAATTATTCACTTCAGCTGTGAAAACAATTTGTTATAATGTATGATTTTTCATATAGACATTAAAACACGGTACTTTTTAATGTCTAGAGGCAAAAGTATCGCGAGCCTTGTTAATTTAAAATTCAGAATTGTTAGTAACCCATCAGATTATTAGTTATTTTATAATTAAATATTTTTATCAATCTGTTTTATGTGTAGCACATACCATTGAAATGCTTAATGATATTGATCAATTGATTGCGTAAGTTTAGTCCCGCTTAATTAATCTTATAGTATATATTGCATTTTAATTATTTACTAGACATTTCGATGTTGGGTATAATTTTATTCTTCTGCATGTTTATATATATTGGATATGTTTCTTTTAAACCTTGCCAATAATTGTTTAAGAAAAGATGATTAAGGTAATAACTTAAAATATCCAATAATGTTGAAGAAAAGTTTTCTAAAAGGAACGGAATAAATTTTGCCTAGGCTTAAAATAACTGAAAAATTCTCAAAATATGCATTATTTTCATAGATAAAACATTGCATATTAACATTGTATAATAGTAAATGTCTCACTTGACTTGTCCTCTGTAGCGACAATTAAAATTATCAGAAAATTGGTATATGGCCGCATCTAAGTCGAACTGCTCTATTGCAGGAACGTCTGCTTCTCTATGTGTAATAGGAGCCGACTTGTTTTGGTGTACAATAATGTTAAGTTCTAACATTATTTCAAAGCCATTAAAAGTTTTTCTTAACTTCACTCTGCAATTTTTTTATTTTTCAACAAAAGTTGTGTGAATTTATGTAAATGAGTGTAAAGAATACATGAAAAGTAATTAAAGTTAATTTTGACTTCGTTCTTTAATTTTAATCAAAATTTATTTAAAATTCCTTTACTGAAAACTTTCCTTCAAGTATTTTATTGGTCAGTTATTAAACTATAATATAATTCAAAAACTGCAAAAAATGGTTGCGATGCAAAGATGAATATGTGTATTGTAGGGTAAAAATAATAATTCCAACATTTTAAGTCAGACAATAAAAATATTAGTGAAAACATTCCAAATAGGCGAAGACATATTAAATAAATAATATTTTCATTGGTAGTTTCTTTGAAAAATATCGACTTAAATTATATTACATTGGAACACCTGGAATCCGAATCCCAGGAATCAGAAATTTTGGATAATCCGAACATCTTTTTTAATTTTCTGAAAAATTAAGGAAAAATAACAATTACAAATCGGAAACAAAGCTAATGTTTATTCCTAACTTAAAAGAAGTATTCGAATTGGTCTTTAAGAATGAATACAGTAACTTAATTAGAAGAAACAAACTCGGATATCTTCTTTTTACCCTCAACTTGTTTGCCAATGTTACCGCGTGCTCTTTCCGTATGCCTTCAAAATACACTCAAAGTCAATTCTCTACTGTATTTGGTATATCAAGAGTATTTTATCGAATTTTCCAGAATCCGAACAAAGGTCACAGCCCCAATTAGTTTGTATTCCCGGAGTTCTACTGTATAATTTTTAATAATTTTTATTATTTCTATTTTCAGTTCTCAGGAGCTAATCCTCGCTGCATCTTCGAAGAGTTATTCAGCCCAGACTACTATACAGTCTTGAGATCTGTTTCCAATAAAGACTGGCTGGTTGGTTTTAACAGAAGAGGCAAGCCCATTCTAGGATCTGAAACCAAAGCGCACAGAAGTCGCTGTTACCACTTTACGAAGAGAGATCATTCGTATCTTGATGCCTTGCACAAAACCAGGCATTATTCTCCAAAGATCTCCAATCCCCACAAGCTGATGCATCTTCTTCATGAAAAGCGAACAAGACGGCAGAAACGGCACACCTTTAGAGAAATGAGAAGATGAACTGTGTGTACAGAAGGAATTGTGTGGTCCCCTCCTAACAAAAAGGTTATGACCTGTTTACTATTTCAGTACTGGCTTGGAGTGAAAAAAAAAGAACGACAGTTACGATTGTGCCACCACTTCCTAACCCACTTCCTTCAAAACTATAAATGTCGTTCTGTTTTCAAATGCCAGTCATTGTGTACTTTAAGTATAACCCCGGTTTCATGATTTCATTTGTTGCTTTTGTCATTTTTGGAAATGTCACTAGAATTTAAGTAGACTCTAACTGTCCATGATTTACGCTTTTTAAGCACTCGGTGTTTTGCGAAACACTGTTTTTAACTCCATGCATGTCCATGTGTCCTGGGCTAAGATCATGCTTTCCCTGTTTTTGTTAAGATTCGTTTTGTATTAGCTGAAAGCATGACCAGTCGAGACTTAAAACCAGGTTCCTATTGTTAGAAATTTCTCGAGGAATATCTTATTATCTTGCTATTTTTATACGCATTTTTTATGCATGATACCATGGTAATGATCAAGTCGTTAAAGTAAGCCTTATACTCATAAAATTGTTTTTGACAGTTCCTTTGTACAAAATATAACAGTTTTTAGACGATGAAACATTCCGAATATAGTTTTGCAAGAGAAATTTCCAATGGATTGATTTTAATGTATAATTGGTTTATCAGGGTAAAATGAATTTTTTAGCATATTTATGTAGAATTTTTTATTGATCGTGGTATGAATTTTTGTATGTACATATTTTATCTATCATTTTAGCAATACTCGACCGATTTTAAATGAACTAGGTTTTGTTTCTGCAACATCCTACTGAGCTGTTTATTTTTATCAACTGAGAGCTTGAATCGAGCATTAAGTAAACTTTATTCAGCTGTCAACTCATGAAATCTTGATTTATGCATCAAGAATCATTGCATCGTTTCAAATATTTTTAGTTTTATTAAGTAAAACTATGCTATGTGTAACTCGCGACATTCCATCGGTAAGATATGGACTTATACTACTACATTCCAGCAAGTGTCCAGGTGTCATTTTAATTTTTTAAATTTGATATGCATGTGGTTTTAACTTTATTTTTATTTATTTTGAAACTTTTTTTGCAGATTATGAAATTTTAATTAGAAGTGGATATTTAACTTTCCTTAAAAAGTGCGAAATTAATGAATAAATTTTCTTTCGCATTAAAATTTAGAGGGGGAATATGAGCTAATGCAATTTTTAAAAACTATACTAAAATAGGAGTTTATTAAGAAAAGATACACACAAGAATTTTATAAAATATTTCTAGTCTGTTTTTGATTTTTTACGTTTTTGTTATAAGTTTCTATTCTTGAGGTCTAACGTTAGAAATTTAATTGTTTTCATTAAGTTGTTATGTTCTGTCGACAAATTAAAACTTCGATTTTATGGATTTGTTTTAGACAAATGATCGACCTAATCCTACACAGCAACTACTTAGTTTACCCAGACATTAAATTATTTTAAAACTACTCAAAATATTTTTATTTCATGCTATGACATTTACATTTTTGTAAGAATTTCATTTTAGAGTTTTTTAATGTCTGATATTAGGTTTATAGACTTTTTTAAATGCTTTACAGTGGGAACTTTTAGTTTCAAGAATGTGTAAGAAAATGTTGCATCAATTTATTTTCATTTTTAAATATTTTACTTTTAGAAGCAAGCATATTTACACATGAATCCAAATTATTTTTCCAGTAGTGAAGAGAAGCTTTCAGAGTATTTTTGTTTATATAAAATGAAAGCACACTTTAATTGATAATCAATCGAATGTCTTTTTCGAAATAGAATATTGGCATCAATTTTGGATGTGATGTATTTATATGTAGTTAATAGATGAACAACTGCTTGTATACGAGAACCCAACAAGCATTTATAAATTTTTACTAAAATTTACAGAAGAAAATATTTTCACTGTTATGAAGTTTTTGTTTTTATTTGAAAGATGGTATTTTTTTTAGGATTTGTAAGTTTTCTTTAACAAACAGAATTGTAGAAAACGGCAGGTATTTCGCAACATGTCTGGTGTAAAATACTCTCTGTATAGTTTCAGAATGTATTATCTCAGGCTTCAATAAGTGAAATAGTCTGATTGTAAATGTGCCAAAATTGGTTTTATAAGCTTCTGATTCCAGTCCATGTGTGCCAAAGTCCGTCAAAACTACCTCTTTCATAATGCAATGCAATTTTAAGCTCTTACTGTAAAACAAAGTATATTCCTGGATAAAGGTGCTAATGTTGAAAGTGAGACATAATTGTCGATTTTTTTAATGCAATAAGTGTAACGCCAAACAAGAACACAACCTTTTGTGAATCTGCCCTTTCTTGTCAAGAAAAAAAGTATCTGTATCGCATAAAGACATAATAAAGCTTTTTATGGGCATGAGAATTTGTTCATTTTTTTAGTATTAGTTCTCGCCGTTTTTTTTTTTTCATACATTTTTTGAAAAGAAATAATTGCCCTTCGGATAGATGAAGAATTAGTGTCTCCTGGATAACTTACTTCTGTTTTATGACAAAAGTTTTCTTACTTAAATCATTTCTGAAATTTCTGTGAAGTAAATCGTCGCTTAAAAAGCAACGCCACCTATCTCGGTTTTTTGAAATTTCAAAGAGGAAGATTCAAATGAATTTTTTGCGATCAATAACGAATATTTCTGAATTTTTTTCACTTCTGGTTGGAACATATGGTCTCGTGTTCATAGTTTATCTTTAAAAAACTCAGAAATATTCGTTATTGATTGCAAAAAATTCATTTGAATCTTCCTCTTTGAAATTTCAAAAAATTGTGATAGGTGGTGTTCCTTGTTAAGCAACGAAATATGAAGTAGAATAAAGTTTATTTGAGGAAATGTTTAGAGGTTGATTGAACAGCTAAAGAATCGCCTGTTATATTTATTGTGAGAATGCTATTAGTGAAGGAGCATAGACAGGTTCACTAAATTTCATATTGGAGAGGGAAGTATTGAAGATGTGTTCCGAAAGTATTTTAGAGATTCCTGCTAAACCAAGTGTTGTGGATCAGATTCGATGTCTATAACATAAAATCGGATCTTCAATAAATTATGAAAATATTACCGAGAAAGTATGCATCCACCGTAAGACTGTGCTTCGAAGAAAACCGCTGGAACGTTGTGTCAATTAGACAGATAATCGCATAAAACTCTAAAAAAAATAACGAAAGTTGTATCAATATGGGTTTCTCTGAAATTATGTCATCAGAGAGCCATACTTCGATCGCATGATAGTGTGCGATGAGAAATGGCTGATCTACAAAAATTAAAGCGTATTAAATACTTTTCCAGAAAAGATGAGCCATCAGGATCAATGCCTCGAGCAGACATTTCCGAAAAGAAAGTTGTACTTTGTGGCATTATCCATTACAAGCTAGTGCCACTCAGACAAACGATAATACCAAGTGTCTATTTTTCGCCCGATTTAAAAATTCATTACGGAAGAAACGATCAAATCTCGTAAGTCTTTGAGATGTCTTACTCCAACAAAATAATGCTGGACCATAAGTTAACTATTGGAACGTACCAGAAATAATGGGTGCTTGACTTAGCGTTGCCGCTCCCTGGCTCCCAACATATTGGACTGAGCCGGCAACTTGCCGCAGCATCTTCTCTGGATGCCATACAGAGCAGGGACTCTTGTATAAGGACTGCGGTACTGCAGCACCCCACCTTTTCCCCACTGTAAATTTAATCAATTCATTTTTTCTTGCATTTATATTTAAATCTATCTACAACCTAACCTCTTTACATTAAACGGATTTCAATCTTCAAATGAAACGCGGAAAGAAAAAAAAATAAGTTTCCTACTTATTTTTCAACTCTAAAAGCGCAAAAAGGTAAAATACTCAAACGAGAACTATGGATCCTCTACCAAATTCCGCCTGCCTGCATGTGCTTCCCTACCATAATTGTTGAAGGGGTACTGAAGTCGAAAGTTCCTGTCATTAGAAATGTTTTTCCACAACGAAAAATTTTTTTGCGAGTAAAACTTGAAAATAAATAAGGAAAATGAAAAGATAATTAATGATAAATTAAAATTTAATCTGAAAAAGGTTTTATAGTGAATGAAATGCCTGGCAATCTAAAGGATTTTTTTCGATAATTTTAGTTATAAATTGATGAAATACATGAGAAATTTTCCAAGGATACAAATGTCTTCAAAATTTGCTTTACCCCAATATTCTTTGCCTTCCTATTTGGGATCATGATTCATAGTTTATGAAGCCTCGATTTCTAATAAAACACGGTCTGCTTAAAGGAACAGAATTTATTTGTGAATATTGATAAGTATATTCTATTTTAAAATATCGCTAGTCCACCTTAATAGATGTAATAGAATAAATTTAATTCATTTTTTCCTCATCTTGGAATTCTTGTTATTAAATACTGCATCAGAACTTGAATTCGGCTTTTAACTTTAAAAAAAAGAATAAAATATTTTCCATCGCAATACAATATGAATCGGAATAGGTTCATGTAGATGTTTTGATTTTCAATGGATAAAAAATTTTTAAATCAGCGCTACAAGCATCAAGGTTAACGTGTTGATCTTCGCTGAAATCAAAACAAGAAGTATGGACTTGATTTAAATAATTTTAATGATACTTATAAACAGTATCTACTTGTATTTACTCTTTACTTAACATACACTAAAAAGTTACATTACATGCATTAAAAGTTACTGCACCCTAAATTGCATTACACGAGCCACCATTGACTAATAACATTCTAACAGAAAAATGCATCGAAAACTGTAGGGTGTCAAGATAAGGCAGGAATTTTTGGATTAATATTTAAAGTTAATGTTCGCAGCGTTTTAAAAAAGCTGTAGACCGATGAAATAGAGTTATAGGTAATAATTTGAATGAAAACTGACTTGCATTAAAGGAATACTTCATTTTATTTTTATAAAATGGTCTGATGAAACCCTTTAGATGAAATATGCCTCAAAAATGTGCGCGAAACATTTTTTTAATCTAAAGCACTGTTGCTATTGTTGGTAAACTGTACAGATGGAAGAGTGAAATTTCTTAAACAGGTAACTGCCATGCGAAAGGTAATAAAATGATTCAAAGTGAAAAAGTATGCGAAATGAACTTGTGTTAAAAAATACAAAATTTGAAAACTAACATAAAGCAAAGATATACCATTCTTTAATGCATTCGATCTAATAAACTGACATTTCAAATGTAAAGAATGTGCATTCTGCCAACGGCTTATAAAAAACTTATGGATAAAATTTAATAAAAAAATTTAAATATCCTAACCCAAATTAGAGAAAATTATATTATACAGCAATCCGATGCACGCTCTTCCCATAGAGCTTCACAATTCGGTATTCGCCATGCTGTATGTGATGGAAAAAACTCTTGTGGGTATGGTCCTTCTAGTAGCCAACATACATTAACTGAAAACAGACATTCGATGAATTTAACAGTGACAGTCTGATGCAGGAAGGGTGAGTACTCAGCCTGGCAGTGTCGTCCTCGTCTTCTGATCGTGTTCAAATAAATTGGACTAATCTAAACAGGTAACTTTCTGTGCTTACAAAACGGGACGTTAAGTAGCTACCTACTAAGTCAACAGATTCAGACAGTCTCACGTGCAAATATCATCTCAAGGGCTTCCTTTAGTAGCTTAGTTCGATGTGATTTTTTGGAGGTAAAGGTAGCTGTCGTTCATAAAGTATCAGGACTTAACTGAGACTCAAATGAGAAGTCAAGCAGCAAGATCCTTTCTGTGCTTCAAACAGTGGCTTGCCACACCTCTCTAGGTATCAGACAGAGCTTTCATTATCCACAAATGATCTATGAGATATTGAAGCTCTTATTTCCAAGTATTACAACTGTCAGAAAAAAAAATACCTCCTAAAACCGAATTTCAAATTTTTTCAGAGATATTCAAAGTGCCTATGCCTTGCTTGGCTTAATTACCATACTCTATCTACACCTATATCCTAAAATATCCTAGGACCCGCAGATTTTCACATTTTTGAATTTCTCCGGAATGGTTTACTCGACTGTCTTTTAAACTACGACATGCTAAAGAATAGACAATAACTCATTTTACAGTGAAGATTCGGTCTTGAGGGCAATTAGGGACCGTTAAACAAAGCTGATGAAGACAAAAACGTTTTCCACCCTGCTTACAGATACTGATAAGATGGAAACTTTCTAAGGATAATGTATCTACATGCATAATATTTTAGGAACTTTTAAGCTCATAAGCGCAAATTTCTTGGGAAGAATTAAAAGAGCAGAATTTGTGTCCTGTCGAGAGAAGCTAAAAGATGAAGGGTTGTACAAATTGATATTTTTTAAACTTACCTCTTTAAATAGTTATTGATTGTATGAAGCGGTTAGAATCTCAAGGTTGAATACCCATGAACACTCCTTACTCAATTATTGCATAGCCTAAATTCCAGATAATTAGGCACTATAAATACTAAAACATTTTATTACTTTAATTATATTATTTATACATGATTATTACAATAGTTACTATTAGCGATTTTACGCAATAACGTTATTTTAATATATTTATTTTATGGCGAAACGATTTTTATTTTATTAATTTTTCGTAAAATATTTTAATAATTACTACTTTTTTTTTATTCATGAATAGTTAGATGTGTCATGGGTATTCAGCAAATTCTAACTATCTATACAAATTCAATGGATAACTATTTAAGATATAGTTTAAAAATACTCATTTTGTACAACCAAACCCCATCTTGAATTCCTCCCGATATGTGATTTCCAAAATCCCAGTCTGTTTAGCTTGATATCCTCCGAATTAACGATATCGAACTGAATCCTTTATATTAAGCCAGTCCCATCCTATTTTAGGCCAGAAAAGAAAATTGACCTATAAATTCATACGCGCAGTAAAACACCATCACTAAAACTGTTCATAATCCTGTAATATCCACCAATCCTTCCAAAGTCTTTACACAACGCCTAACATATCATCCTTCCAGGTTCCCAGCACACGCAACCTGAACTAGCCACCGATGGA
>BGPR01000581.1:397061-410096 GCA_013235015.1 Araneus ventricosus
AGTTCTAAGGTTGAAGATTTGCGTATAAAGTTAAGACAAACAATGATGTTCTTTATTTAATATTCATACTTTTTCCTTAAGCTTCAAAATGAAACATATAACTTCCAAAAATTAATAAATAAGATACACGTATAAGCAAAAGATATTTATTTCTTCACAGGAATTACTGCGATGAACTGATGCACAGTAGCCTATAAAAGCTTTACTACGCAAAAATCTCATTTTTAGATTATCTTCCGCATTTTACTCACGATTTATGAAAACAATCTGTTCTATCTTAAAAACCATGGTGTGCAGCTTGTGATAACGATTATGTGGCGAATGGGACATATATGGTACAGCTTTGTCTAACATAACTCGTAGTGGTGATGAGCTGAGATATAAAATTATTTCATTTTTGATGAATAACTTCAGCAAAGCTTTCGGAAGCATTTAGTCGTTCTTTAAACGGAAAAACCGCACGAGCGCTTTATCTCGGATTGTTGGGTTTTATAATGCAGATCTGTAAATAAACATGTCTGATATGAAGCAGGAAAACATGGGGGAACATATTTTGCCCTTTTTATGAATTCTGTCTAAAAATATCGGGCTGTTTGGGCCTTCACATGAATAAATTTCCTTATGAATCTTTTTTCAGAAAAAATATATGCATCATTGTTATTTTCACTGAGGAAAATCGTTCATATTTCAGCTGGACTTGAAATTCCCATTTTATAAGCATTTCAGTATAATATTCAAATCATTAAATAAAGTTGTCAGTAGGATTTTACTAAAAGTTTTTACTTGTGTGATTACAGACAGACAAGGTACATTTAAATACCATATGCACCGCTTTCCAAGCAATAACTTTTTGGCACGATAATATTGAAAAAACGTTTACTTCTTCTCTAGATTTTCTTCTTACATTTGGAATACTGATATTGCGCTAATTAAATAAACGTGTGTTCCCGTCATTTTATTCTTATATGTATTCAACTCCCCAATAAACCTTCTCGCCTGAAAACACAACAAATTAGAGATCATAACAGAGTTTATTTTATATTATTTTTAACTCATAGAGACTATGAAAATATATTATAAATTATTTATATTATTATTTATATTTTGTGTAAATTTTTGAAAAGCCACAATTGCATTTTTTACATTTCATTTTCAATATGATTTTCTGATAAAATGTTAAAATGCTTTATTAGCAATGCATTACTTGCTTTCCTGTGGTTACTAGAGACTAGAGATTAATATCTGTTTTTGATGAAATGGATTCAAATCGGAGTAAAAATTGTGAAGCTGATACAGAATTTAGCTTACTAATGCTCCATTTCCACGCAGTGGAATTAGGTATAGACCACAGTGATATTAGGGATAGACCTTGATAGACTTATCGAGATAACATAACCCATGTGAGCAACTTCAGGTCTAACAAACATTTCAGTGATGGTTTCATTAACGTTAAGCCTATCAGTTGGATAAAAGCGAAGCGAAAAAGTTGTTACATTATTGCTGGTATGGATTTGATTTTTTCTTCATGTGAGCAGTTGTGAAATGCAGTGAAATTCTCTTCTGAGAGTTTAATTTTTAAGATGTTCGCATCGAAGCGTTCTACTTCCCAGAGACCACATCGAGTACGAAGATGAAAAGTTAAAGTACAATATTATTGGTTCCAAGGTGGCTTATTACGAAAGGTTACTGTTAACTATCCGTTTCCTAATGAGTGGTCGAGTTTTTTCTACGGAAGACTAGTTCAACCGGATACTGCGTTAAAAGACCTATTTTCAAGAAGCACACAGCCTGCCTTGCTTTCAGTTCGCGCACCTTATTTATTATTACAGGAACAAGGATATAAGATATCTTCACTGCTGTATTAAAATGTCGTATGTCAAATTTACCAAATCATTTTGTTGATGCAAAACATTTGTATAGGTTAGCTACAATAGCTCTAACGTGATATGTGATTGTCGTATATTGTCATAAAATGCCATATGCTATTAGTTTACAACACCAATCAAGAGTTGGTTTTGTAAAAAATTATTATTTAATGAAATACAATTGATATTTTTACGAAGTTGTAAAGTTGTTTCCCTGACATGCTAATCTTGGTGACAAACTTGGCAATTTTGGCGGCAAAAAGGAAACTTCTAGAGAATTCCTAAGTTGTAGTCCTATCTCTACTATACTAGGAGAATGAAATATCAAGAACCTTCTAGAGGTTACCATGTGATGTCACTTCCTGTTGGAAAAAGTATAAAAGCAAGCTACTCAAACCAAGAGTGAATCAGTTGGAGTTTGGCCAGCATTGAAGCTGGTGAACTGAGACATTGAGCGCTATTGAAAGTTCTGTGGCTGATATTTATTATTGATCTGCTGCGTGTTTGACTTATCAATTTATAAAAGTGCTAAGTAGTTTTGTTACCTGCGATACGTGTTAATTTTTCTGGAATATTTCGTAAAATAAATAGTCATTTATTTTTTTTACTATTCTGCTTGTCAATCTGCATTCACGTACATCCACCAGGCGATTTCTGTAACAATATGTAGCTGGCCTACAAATATCCTATTTGTTGACGCATATTTTATGCTTCAGACTTTAAATCGTGATTGTATAACATTTTGCTTCTCGTCCAAAAATTCATATTAAGGTTAAAGAAACCTATCTTCAGCTATTACATCAAAATGTCGCATGTTTTCCCTTGTATAGTTTTTAATATACGACATTTTGATATAACAGCGAAATATTTGACTGAAGAATGTATGGAACATTTTTATAAACATCTAGTAATCTAGTAATAAAATCAAGAATGAATATGAAACAATTATTGACTGAAAAATACATGCACCACACTAAGCTGTTTGCAATCCAGTCATCAGTTCAATTATGCAATTTGACATGACATGTAATCTTAAATTCTTATAAAACTTCAGAAGTAGTGCTGTCTACTGAGACTTACTGTAAGAATCTCCTACAGGTCATCGAGTAAGAATCATTTGTGACTCTGAAATGGCGAAAGGCAATCTAAACTTAATATGTATGTTCAACAGGCACTTCTTTCTTTCTTTCTTTTTTAGACAATTTTTGTTTCGCGTATATCTCACGTAATTGAAACGGATGTTCAAAGATAGAGCTATTAGCCTTAACAATTAGTACATGAAATATTTTTTTGAGAATAAGTAGCGTAATTCTAGAACGGTAAGAAACGAAAGTAAAAGCTCAAGGATTGGTGTCCATAAGACAAGAAATCTGATTAAAAACCGAAGACATACCACAAGCATCTGAACTCTCAATGCGTACGTATTAGATGCGTTCCAAAAACATACCAAATCGAATATTTTCTCAACAAAATTTTAAGAAAAATATATACACATTTTAAGAATATATTTCCTTCAGGTGATTCTAATGTTTTAATTTTAGAGGATTTTTTTTCCAAGAAATGAAAAATTCCTTTCATAAACGTGTACTGCAATTCAAAATACAACTGAATGCAAAATAATCAATAAGAAAGGTAGAAAAGAAAAAGGAAAACGTAATAAAAGAGCAAAACTTGAGAGTGGATGATTTTTAAAACACCCACGTTCTCCTTAAAAGTACTAAAGAATATGATAATGCCTTTATTTTTTTAAATATTTATATATTCACCAGTTGATGTAATATTTAAAAATGTTTATTATAAAATTTTGTTAAGCTTTAATATCCATATTTTACCAAATGCTGCAAAATCAAAAGATAATGCTTTTTCTATAAGTTCGTAATATGTGGCATTGCCTTACTTTTTAACTATGAAAAGTTCAGCAAATAAAAGAGCCTTTTTTCCATCCACGTATTTCTAATCATGCTTCTCAAATCATTCACAGAATTTTCTGGCCATCTGCATCCGCGGATCTTCGGGCTTCCCATCAAGTTCCGGAAAACTACCGCTGCAATAAAACAAAATATTCTATTTCAATAACGACGAAAAGGTGGCACTTTGGCATAAACACTATCCTATCAGATGCCTCATCTGGGAGATAAGTCGTATTATTCCCAAAGACGGTCATAAAATGGACTGCAAAAAGTGTGGTAACCCTCACGAGGAAGATGATGGCGATAACAGCCAACAACCAGCATCGCATTGGTTTTATCACCATTATCATTGCTCCTCAATTTCTTGATACTTCTCATCATACATCGTGCGACTTTTCAACCTACACCAGAACCCCCCTTTCGATCGTAAATATTTTCTCTGGAAGTCCCCCAACATGCTTTTGAGAGGGACTTCTAGGCTGTTGAATCTTTATTTCACTAAAGCGCTCATGTGGACAGCCAAGATAAACTAATGACAGGCGACGGACTCCACTGAACAATAGGAAGAACTTTATGATTGTCATATAAAATGCCTGTCGGAGCTGTAATCCGAAGCGATGTATTATCTCGCTGTCTTCGGACAAATTGTATGGCCTGCGTTTTTCTTTTGCAGTGAAGGTTCGCCAGCGGTTTTCCATTGTAGGTTGAAATTTAACAAATGATTCGGCTTTTGAAGGCAATGTGTATTAAGAGGAAACTGTGCAATCTTTCGGGTTCTTTGTTTCTTGTTTTATTTCTCTAGATAATTTTTAATCAGGAACTGTACGTCATTTGTTTGAAATCAGCCAAAATTTGAAGTTAGTTTTGAAAGCATTATCTGATAATAACAGTTGTTTGAAATCAGCCAAAATCTGAAAATAGTTAACTAAAGCGGAAAGGAAACATCTATTTGTTTCCTTTACGCTTTACTTTTCCTTTTATATCATATAATTTAAATTATCTGACAATAACTGTTAGTTGAAATCAGCCAAAATTTGAAGTTAGTTTACTAAAGCGGAAAGGAACGAGACAGGTGTACCGATTCTTCCCTTAAGTTCTCTGATAATGCCAGAAATTTTTTAAAAAATGTGAAAAATCTAAAGTTTTTATTATTTTAAGGTTGTTACTGAATTTATTAAACGGTTAAAATGTACATTCCTCTTGATTACCAAACATAAATGACGGAGAATCGAGATCCATTTTTCATTTAAACTACTTGCTGAAAGTAAAACTAGATTTAAAAGGAAATTTTAAAGATTTAAACGTTGAATATATTAAATAAAAAAGATTCTTTATTACACTTTGGAAAATGTCTGAAAGGGTCTTAAAGTTATATCTTCTATACAAAACATATCACTGTAATTTTAAATGTTATCTCTAAGTATTTCTACTACCAGCAAACCGCCCTGTACTCTAAGAGAATCTTAATTCACTTTTAAAGAAATGACTAATGGTCACTTTGTAAGGAGAATATTTATTTAGTGTTCTGCATTCAAAGGAAAGTAAATCACAGGCTGTGTTAATGGCGAAACTACCCAGTATAAAATCCCTCATATAATCATTGAAAATTTTCCAAATTCTTAAATCAGAGTAAAAATTCTGCACACAAATTTACCATCTGTAAGTTTACCATGTAAGTCTAAAATGTAATTGAAAAAAAACAGTAATAATTAAAATTAATATAATTAACAGTAATAATAATGAAAAATAATAATTGTTGAATATTTTGATACTTAAATGAAATTTCAGATATCTTTTACGCGTAAGGAGCAGACGCTTCATAAAGAAGCTAAGCTTTAAAAGTATATAGATTCTATAAAAGAAAAAATAATAATACGTTTGGGGAAAATTACGAGAAAAATATCTTATTATCTGTTTTTAAGCAACGAAAGAACCTATGTTTCCAATGGCCTAATATTTTTTCTCGAATTCTTTGATAATTCGAATTTTTTCTCCGGTTCCTTGAATTTTTTAACATAATGTTAAAATATCGTCTCTAATTAGAATTTAATTTAGTTAACTTGAAGTCGAAACAATAAATTTTTTTCGTTGTTAATCTATAATTGTTAAGTGACCTTACTTTACACGGGTAAGGTTTGCTTAAGTCGTACCCCCTAAGGAAAAATTCTGCAAATTGCAGGTTTTACTAAATGAAGGACTAAATTTTGCCTTATTCACAACTCCTACGAAAATTGCATCTATTTATTACAAGAAAGTTCACAGGGAAGTAACAAAAAATTTTAAAGTAACATCGGTACGACTAAGGAAACCGGTTCTTAAGTCGTACCTTGGAAGCAAATGAAGCAAAAAGACCCTGCATTACTATTCTTTGAGTAAACTATTTGGTTTAAGTTAATTTTCGTTCAGCCCTTTCGATTTTCCAAATTCATAATGTTTATTTAGTTCTAGAAGGTGACGTCGCAGTTTTGGTTTAGGAAAATTATACTTTCATTGAAACCCATATCACCATTGGGTACTTTTCATAACGCCTCGTCCATATCTTCTTGTCTCAAAGTATTATACTTTCATTGAAACCCATATCACCATTGGGTAATTTTCATAACGCCTCGTCCATATCTTCCTGTCTCTAAGTATTATGGGTACGTTTTGCCACGTTTATGGGCCCTGCCTAAAATTTGGAAAAAGTACATTAAGCATTACATATTACAAAGAATAATACATAGTCTCTTTCTATAAATGATATGTATCTTTAGAAGTGCAAGAGATCCTTAAGGCTTACCTGGTACGATTTAAGCACCGTTTGAGGTACGACTCAAGCAACACCACGTGTAATATAAAAGAATGAATCGAACCAGAACGCCATAGTTTTATATAACGCAATTATTCTAATAGCACAGAATGATACCCTAAGAAATAACAGCATTTTATTTCTAATATTTATTGCTCATGGTCTTAAGAAATGTGCACGAAAACTAAAAGAAAACTACTGAAAACTTATTTTTCTTCGAGGTTAGGTTGTAACGCATAGAAACTACGTTTTAAATAATGGAATTAACATAGCCGATGATAGTAGTCATTGCGCTGCCGTCAGCGTTGCTAATTCGACGAAAACAAAATCAGAATGGCATCGGTAAGACTTAAGGCGGGTTTACACGTGAACAGTAGAAAAGCGACAGTAGGTTGACGCATGCGCAGAATCATAAAAGTTTTAACCGGGCCACGGCAAGTCTTTGTCCGAACTTGACAGCGACATCCTACTGTCGGTTTTACTGTTCGCGTGTAAACCCCACTTTAGGCTGTGGTACGATTTGGAGGGATAGACGATTTACCATATACGTCTATCCCTCCGGGGGGGGGGGCACCGCGAGAGTGACACACTGATATGAGTTGAGTTGATGCCGTCTAAGTAAGCAGGAACTCGCTTCCCGTGAGGGTACAATAATGGTGGTGTGGCTCGTTGAGCCCATCTCCGAAGACAGGTCGCACCCTGGTAAAACGGAGGGGGGGTCGTCGCATGAACATCTCGTAATGGGGGTTATTATGCGGGGGCCACAGTGCCTGACTACGCTGTCGCGGCGGCCGGTCTTTCTTGTGTTACCCGGATGCTTAGGTAGGGCGGGGTGATGTTTCTTTTGGTCTTACCCTATACGTCTATACCTTGTGTCATCAGTGATCGTAAGGGAATAATTTTTAAGGCTATTAATTCACATCAGGTCTTAACTGCATGTATTCAGTCAAAAAACAATGAAAATATTCTCACTTTTTGAAAAAACTGAGCACGTTAGATATGAATTGCACTGTTTATTTTGAAGTAGATGAAGCAAAGTAACTCTTTTACTTATGTACAAAACAACTGAGAGCAGGTGAAACTATTTCATCTCGATGTATTATATATGAAAAAATACAGTAAAAAATAAAATTATGAGTTCTAAAGCGCCATTACCTTCCGAAGCGTTTAAAAATTCTTTTATTTTGAAGCACATATAAATTAAATATTCAGAATTCAGACAAAACTGCTCGTAAAATAGATTTTAAATCTTAAAAAAGCTTATTTTAAAAAGATAATGAAGATAGATTGATCAATTAAATAAATCTGAGTTTCGACTAGTAACCTCAGAAATTTCCTTAATTACTTCATTATTTAAGTTTCAAATAGAGCTACAAAAGTAATTTCATCCTTTTAATTCATAATGTCCGTATTTAACCTATTTTTATAATATATATAGAATTTTCATTTACTGATATTTAAGTTTTTGCATTTCTACATTTTATGCGTAGGATTGTTTTCGTTCTAAGTGCAAGTCAAATAACACAGAAGAAGAAAACAAAAACAACTCTTCATGTAAGATGATCCATCTTTGATGAAACGCTTGTATTCATTACAACGTTGATGAAAACAGAGTTAAACGCAAAATCAACAATCTGTTTGGTTTTTGACATAAGACAGAAAACATCAACTATTTCTTCAAATAAAATATTCTGAACTCATATATTCAAATTAGTCAACCTTTCCTAGAAGTGTGACCTTCACCAGGTGTTTAGGTTACCAAATGCCATCAAATATTCCTATTTATGCAAATTCACGAGCAATCAGTCGTTCTATCTTAAACGCCGCAAAATAAATATTTTCACTTTGAGAAATGATTATCCTCAAAATAATATTTTTAAAAAATTGGTGCTTCAGTTTCGTGTTAAATGTCAATTTCTTTGAATGGCATAAAGAAAAACGTGTATTTAAAAACAGTCATGAATATTTAAAGCCTCTAAAAGTTTCTCATCTTTAAGTTAATAATGTTTCTTAGTGTTGTTTTTTCCCGACCTTGTAGTTTTGATTTTAGATTTTCACATAATCTGATGTCAAACAGATTTCCTAAACTGTATATTGCATTAAGACAATATCTTTCTAATAAAACTTAAATTAAAGAAGAGAAATTCCGGTTAAGTAAAAAGTGCATATTAACATAGCATTTAGAATAAAGCATAAAAGTTGCTGCTACCCCAAGATGTGAATTAAAAAACAAACATTTCTCCACTTTTAAGTAATCTTACTCCTCTCGAGTTTCTAGCATATTTCTACAATAAGGCGAATAATTTTGTTCTTTTATTCGTCATGTAATGAAAAGAATCAAGCATACAATTCGGACTTCTTCCTTTTGGTCAATTGAATCCAAGATTTACCTAAACTCTCAAGTGACCTTTCTCCACTCGACTTTCTCGTATACTTTCACTCTATGGCGAGTGTTGGGCTTTGATTGGTCTCGTAATGAAGGGTATCGAATATACATTTTGAATTTCTTCACTTTGGTACTGATACAATTTGATACTGACGTATAGTTTTAGTTATATATACGTCCCGTTTGGAGCAACACTAGGGCTATTTTGCGACGGACGTCGTAATTTTGAGCCGCGGTCAGATGACGACGCCTGAGCTGGCAAAAAGACAGCATAGCGATTTGCATCCGTCTAGCCTCTTGCATTTTTGAGATATCGAGTTCATAGACAGACAGACATAATTCCAAGAATGTTTTTTCGAACTCAGGGTGATCTGAATTGTTGAGTCTTAGCATATTCTATTTGTGTTCTTTGCATACGACAAAGTGTAAAAGCATCAGAATGACTCAGTTTCTATAAATAACGAAGATTTTAATGTTTTTCCTTTCTGCAAAAGGTATGTGACTAGCTGCATGTGAATGACCCTCACATTATGTAAAAGTTCTGAAAAACTCAAATACTGTTCTCTATAATAAATATTGTAAATACTGCATGCAAATTTTGTTGCAATATTGCACGCAGTAGAAAATATGTGAGAGCTGGGACCACGTGATATGTACTAATCGGACTAATAAAGCGCTGATAATACTCAAAAAATTGTGATTAACCTAAATAATTTTTACCAGTCTTGCACTTTAAAAGTAACATTAAAAACGTACGTAAAATTTTTACAATTCTCCTTCAATCTTAACTAATAGGTACAGTCGATAGAAATACAGATTGCAAATTTTTATCATTTTCTTACTAAAAGAAATTATGCATAGTTACTTTTTAAGAGTTAAAGAAGACTTTAAAATTTAAAATATCAAAGAAATTTATTTTTTAAAAATGTGCAAGTATATACGGAATTTGCAAAATTGCTTATAATGTTCTAAAAAATTTTTGTTCGTATACAACTGCCAAATATTTAATGCTTTTTCGTAAACAAACTCCCGGCCTTCCGTGAATTTCTCTTGCAGTAAGAATCGGCGAAAGTTTTTTTAAGTTTATAAAGTTTATAATCTTTCATATAGACGAAATTCATGGACGCTTTATGACTGCAAAAGGTATACATAATTCTTTCTATTCGAAAATTTTTTGTTTGTTATATCGAAATTTTGTTCTATATATAGAAATTGTTTTGGTAAAATATTCCTGAAACGAGTTCGTTATATAATGTTCTAAAAAATGTTTGTTCGTATACAACTGCCAAGTATTTAATGCTTTTTCGTAAACAACCTCCCAGCCTTCCGTGAATTTCTCTTGCAGTAAGAATCGGCGAAACAGTTTTTTTTTTATTTCATAAAATTTATATTCCTTCATATAGACGAAATTCATGGACACTTTATGACTGCAAACGGTATGCATAATTCTTTCCATGCGAAAATTTTTTGTTCGTTATATAGAAATTTTGTTCGATAAACAGAAATTGTTTTGGTAAAATGTTCCTGAAAAGAGTTCGTTATATAGAGGATTTTGATGAATGGAAGTTCGATACACGGGAGTTCAAATTTTCAAAGCTCAAATCGTAAATTATGCACATGCCGCATATTTTTAATGTTTTCACATTTTTCAACAACCTCTGAATGCTGCTTTATGACGACGGATGCTTTAAACCTTAATAATTCTTTTCATCATAGTTTCCGGTTTAATTGTCCCGTCACGGTTCTCACCATTCGAGGGTGGTCCAACGATAATTGTGACAGACCAAACGTACGACTGCCTTAAATATATAAGACTCCCTGTCTCTTTCCTTCAACCCCTAAAAACTTCCGCGGTTACAATTTATCCCAAAGTAAAAGAGTCTTTAGGATTTTGGTTCATTCTAACCACAAATAAACTTCCCCCATCTGTGGTGCAAAAATTCTGGTTTATTCTGACCACAAATAAACTGCCCGGCACAAAGAATTGCATCATCAGAGCCTAACACGACTGGGGATAATAGGTCGTCACGGATGCCTTGTTAAGAGCCGACCGCGAATTTCTTAACAAGTGCAGTTCACAGGGCAGAAGTGTTTTTCTTTGCTTTTTATTAGGATGGAAGGCACTTTTGAAGGAGTCTGGCAATAGGGGTGGTCGTTTAGACGTGCTAATGATATTCCTTTTTAGGGGATTCTTAAAATTTAAAGACTATTCAGAGCACTTCGGAATCCTGTTTTCAACGATTTTATTGTGGGAAAACACTTTTTCTTTGAGAGTCAATTAGTTGTAATCTTGACTTTTTTCTCGCATTGTAATGTATGGATGTGATTTTGATAACTTATTCTAAAAAGAACAATATCAGATCAGTACTGTAGATATTGCGATACTATGGTCGCTTAGATGTGCTGATGATATTTTTTTGGGTTGGAGGCGGAATTCCTAAAATTTGAAAATTATCCAGATTACTTTGAAATCCTGTTTCCAGTGAGAATATATAGTTGGAATCTCAAAATTTTGAGCACATTTTGAACTGTTATGTGTGTATGTGATTTTTATATGTTACTCTAAGAATAATGATATCCGATCAAAATTGTAGGTATTGAGGAATAGCGAACGTTTAAAGCATGTCTTCTGTAGAAAAATGATTGTCTTCGAGTATAATATTATCTCTTTGAATATTCTCTCTCTTTTGGATTCCTAAAATTCAAGAGACACTTATATTACTTTTGAGTTCCATTGATTGGTATTTTGTTGCTGATTGATATGCATTTTCTTTATTATTCCTGGTGAGATACAGTGCTAGTGTAACCCTAAAATTTTGATTGCCTAGTGCTTTAAGGCATGGCTGAGGAACGTGAATCCGAGAAAGAAGGTAATAGGTTTTCTCCTCTGGTTGTGCTCTTAACTAAGATTGTTCAAAAACTGATAACCAGAAAGGCGCTTAAGTAAAGAATTGCTCGCTGCGGTCAGGCTGGCTGCTAGAGGATTGTCTACTTTTCCTCCAAGCATAAACATAAATGTGGACCAGTTTCTCTTGAAAGTTCTTCAGAAAGACAACCTATCCACATATACTGGAGCTAAGCCAGGCTTCTACTTCAGGTGCTACCTAGGTGCTCCAAGATCACTTTGCCGACCGAAGATACGATGCTTCGCCTTTATAATGAATCTTTGACTCATGGACTCTTCTAGATATGATAGATAAAGTTGAATTAGAAGCAACAGGCATTAGACCATCCAAAACTCAATTAGAACTCATGCTTCTCTTAGAGAATTTTGTCTCACATTGTTGGTGCTGATGAAGATCACCAGACGCTTAAAAGCATGACTTCTGAACGGTTGATTTAACTATATATACATTAGTAATATTAACTACGTAAAATTTAACTGCATACATGTAATGATTTCAATTTTTCCTAGTTTTAAAAACGCTTCTTAAGTTTTAATTCATAAAATTATTTCTACTTAAACTCTAGTATAAGCACTGTAACTTTACTTTACGCTACGACACACCCCTGATTCCAGAGATAAGAATCTCCGGTTTGCAGTTTGGGTGGTTGTGCGTAGAGAATCTTTATTGATTCCACAAAAAAATTACATCGAGTTAACAAAATGTTACATTGATTTTATTGCTTATACTGATAACAATAATTTATTTACAGACCGAGTCTCCCTTACAGAGACAAGGCTACTATTGTTTGACTTACAAGATTATCTGAAAAAGGAACATATACAAACACAAAACAAAACTGAAATAATATGTTTTAATTACATAGAGAGAAGTTAAACATTTTAGAATGTTGAAACAAATATTGTTATATACGACACTGCTATAATGTAAAACTATTTTTGTTTAGTTTATATTGATTAAGGCTTTACAAAAAAGGTGTTAATAAGTGTTAGATGCGTTGAGTAAATTAAGATTTTATATACATGGAAAGAAGTTAAATATTTCATGTCATTTGAGCAAATTTAATTACTTTGATATTGTTATTTAATTTTAAAAGATTAAATACTTTATAATTTTTTGAAAGTGTTCAATAAATACATTGAAGGATTAGATTCACTTTAGTGAAGAAAAAGTATAAGCC
>BGPR01000581.1:415969-446010 GCA_013235015.1 Araneus ventricosus
AAAACACGGTAAGATTGGAGCAGAAAGTTCCGAAAAACAAATGTTCGTGGTCGCATTTCTGCCTCCGCCCAACAAGACGAGCGCAGCAAATCTACTTAAACGTAATTACCCGGCTACGGTTGCTTGGAACGTCATGCTGAGAACAAGGGGGAAGATATTTGTACCAATTTACCCTTTAAGCGCCCAGCAGGTCTCCCTTCAGGTTAACGGAATTAGACTAATCGATTAACTGCCTTCAGGAAAGACATGCTTCTCTCGACTTACCTGCTGCGTTGGACATGGTCAAACTTATTTATTCCTTGTTGACTCCGATTTATTGAGTACCTTCTCTTAAAGTTATTGAATTACGCCTTATACGGAATGCGTCAATACTGGTGACCCCTCTTTTTTGATTAGGTGAATGGTCTTTGGAGCATTCGTTTAATTCTGAGGTTTCTGGAATTTGGCTCCTTATATTTTTCATATGCTTTTTATTTTCAATCGAAAAAAATGCAGCCTGAGGGAAAAAGGTATGAAACAAAGAAATGAAAATCACGCATACGCATTCATTTTTTTTTTTTCGGCTAAGTGAATGGTCTTTGGTACATTCCTTCAATTTCTCTGTTACTGGAATAAGGCTCCTTATACTTTTTCAACGTACTTCTAATTTTTGAATGAAAAACAAATGTTTGCATCTTCAAGAATATATGCACAAAATAAATACCATCCATTTCCTTGTAGTAGGCCTTACACCCGTTTGGGTAGGCTGGGCGGTGTGAATCTAAAACAACAACAAAAAAAAACATCCATTTCCTTATCTTGTGTTATTAATGGAGGGACCCCTTTTTTGATTAGGTGAATGATCTTTGGTAAATTCGCTCAGTTCCACATTTCCTGGAATAGGGCTCCGTATACTTCTTCCACGCTCGACCAATTTCTGACTGAAAAAAATGTTCGCAACTCCAAGAATCTATCTGTAAAATAAAGAAATGAAGGTAATCCATCAATTTCTATTTAAATACTCTTTTATTACCGCATCTGCATATTGTACAATCATGATTAAAAGCCTTTCTCTTTATTGAAATTCAATGTAGCTTTAAAAAGCAACATCCACAATTAATGAATACACGTCGTGCCATGAATGGAAGTTAAAAGCGAAATGAGAGAGAACAGTTTGCAAGGATATTTATTTTAAGCAGATTTATGAGTTTCCGAATGAGGAGATATTCCCTCTAGATTTATAAGTTGAATTCAAAGTGCCGGATGAATTTATCTTTAATAAAAATGATTAAAAGCATCATATATGAATATATCTGAATAAACACCATATATGAATGAATTTGCCTGTCTTTGACTATGTGAACACGATAACTCAGAAACACAAATAGCTAGATGGATGAAATTTGGCATAGGATTTTATCACCAGAATTATGAATGTACATGAGATTTGTGGCCAACATCGGGTAGATCATCCGTTTGTATGTATTCGTGTGTATATGAACCTATGATTCACGCAAATACGCATCAAGTTAGATGCATGAATTTTAGTATTATATATGGATTTTGGGATATGAAAAATATAGATACGAGTCAAACTTTGGATCAAATCGGTTCACGGAAAGAGGTACTCTTCAAAAATGCATATTCGATTCTCTTCACTAAAGACGAAGCTTAATACCAAATGTACCATAAAGTGGAAATATGGACGAGTTTTCTGCTTTGTTTATATGCGGGAAAGTTGGACTTTCACCTTACGCATCAACTTCCGGTGATAATGTTAAGTCAATGGGAATCTTCAAAATTTCAACACTCTGTAGATATTGATTACTGTTTAAAGTGGAGTTTTCTAATGTTATGGCTTAAAGATACTTTGAAAATATTAAATTTCACGTTCCTATTGTTGTAGCTCTCATTGTTTGCTTAAAATAAGAACCTAATTTTGTGGAAAGGTTGCCGCTATCGCTTTTTTTGGCGATTTGTGTACTCAAGAAAGAACTGATTTGAACTTGGCACTTGATATGGAATCAAATTGGATTTGGCAATCACTTAAATTTTAGGGTTACTGGAAAACGGCAGTGAACCCTCACCACGGAAGTTCTGTGAAACCAAAATAAACAAATCAGAAAACTCGTCCATACAAAAAAGTCAGAGGAAGAATGATTTTGCATTTTTTTCCCTGGCAAACCGGAGGGAAGATTGTGCATGGCACATGGCAACTTTTGTGCTTGCTTTAATTTTAAATATACTGCAAACTATTCCTGTAAATATGGTTGAAGTATATATCATTGTTTTAAACATGCTTTTGTAAATACGGCGCTTGTGTTCAAGAAACAAATTAAATGAATGTGAAAAAAGTATTCTCCGACTGTTGGGTTGTTGCAAGGGTTACTTAAACTTTAGATGTACTTACAAATTTTAGGACGAATAAACTGTTAGCAACCCGAAGTGTATGCATACACAATAAAACGAAATAAACGAATAAACAATTATGTAACAATAAATGAAAAGAATATAACTATTGAGTAAATACAGTTTTCTTCGACATTTTAGTGAAATTTTGAAAATAAAATCGAGTTTTCATAATTATGTTTGCTTATTGAGGGTGAAAATTCTGACGAATACAAGCTATGCTGTTTAGGGTCACGACACATAGTTTAACCTCTTCAATGACAAATGGAGTCGTGCATCCCGTCAGAGAATCTTTGATACTGAAACATTAACGGCCTTATTCACAATCCATGGTTAAACCATGATCAGCGGTTAAATGATGGTTCTGCTATCATAATGCGAAAGCTGACCGAAATGCGTCGCCAAATGTATACCTTAGCGGGTTGCTATTTTGTCATGGTATCTCAATTTCTCTGTTGTTTGCAATTTTTAAAATTACCCTCGGCCTTCGAGCCAAATGAGTTTCTCGCCAACTCGCCAGTTAAGGTAAACATCCAGCTGATCATTTCGGTCAGCATTCGCTTGTTCTTGTAAATTCCCTTTTAACCAATGATCATGGTTTAACTATGGATGGCGAATAAGGCCGTAATTCAAGCAATTAATTTAAAAGACAAAAATGCTATGGTCAGAATAAACATCTTGAATACCTTACAGGTCCTTATGTGGATCAAAATAAAAATGAATTCTCAAAATAGAATACACCATCTATCTAATCAGGAGGTAAAAGAAATTTATGTTAAGTAACGAATAAGCCTATACTATTCTAATTATGTTCTGAAAGATTAGTGAAAAATCTTCCCGAGGAAATAAAAGCTAAAAAATCTACTTTATCAGCATACAATTGGTGTGTGTCCACTATACGAAAAGAAAATTTCAATTAAATAATGAAATTTTAACTTTGAATTATTCATGCATCCTATAGAATTACTGACTGTTTTTGCGAAAGCCTAGCCAAACGAAGTATTCTTCGGGGATACGGAGAGAGATGTTCGTGGAAAAAAGATTGTAAAGTGAAAATCAGAGCAAATTAGTCTGAAGTATTCTTCGGGGATACGGAGATAGATGTTCGTGGAAAAAAGATTGTAAAGTGAAAATCAGAGCAAATTAGTCTGAAGTATTCTTCAGGGATACGGAGATAGATGTTCGTGGAAAAAAGATTGTAAAGTGAAAATCAGAGCAAATTAGTCTGAAGTATTCTTCGGGGATACGGAGATAGAGGTAAGTGGAATAAAGATTGTAAAGTGAAAATCAGAGCAAATTAGTCGGAAATTTAGGGATTCAAACCCTTTTTCTCTATCAAATAGTTGGCAACAAGCGCATTGTAAAATCACAAAAGTGCGATTGTAAGATTTCAAACTGTACTAACTTAATTGACCTCAGTGTTAAGAGACAGAAGTTTGGCAAGTGGATGTTATTCTAATTTGATGATTATCGATTCTATTTTATTCTATTCTACTTCTTTCTTGAAGGGTCTGGAAGGAAAGTCTTCAGTTCTTCTCAGTACCGTTGAGTTTTACTCAGCTATAAGTAATGTCGTGGTGTAAGACCGTAAAGTGGAACACACTAAATGCTCAATGTGTTAACTATATTAAATTACAATTTTACTGTCTAGGAATTTTATTCAAAAAATAGGATTTTCTGAACAGAAAAAGACTTTTTAAGAACTTACTAACATAGGTTAAAGCAGTAATCCTTAAAAACCAATCAGCAACTGTATCAAACAGCATCAAGACGAATTAAATCTAGCAACAATGCAAATCTAATCTTTTTCAAATCTTACCAAGTATTCTATGCAATAATTTTGTTCTAGCTTCTTCGTTTTAAGTTTCATTTTACCCTGCGAATGTAGGCTTCAGTTTTATAATTCGATAACTTTCTTTTTGAGTGAAGTATTTCCAACATTTAAAATATACATTTTTATAATTTGTTTTTAAAATTGCGTCAATGTACATCTGAGATTTGTGTAGCATGATAACATTTCACAATTTCCTCACTATCTGCATACTTTTTCATAAAAATATTGTGATCACGACTAACAGACTAAATAAATTTATGTCTGATATAAAACTATTAAATTAGGATCAAAATATTCTACTTTTTATTAGAATAACAGGAATAAGTTATTGTTGTAGTGTTCCAATACTATTTTATCAATGATTATAGAATTAAAACACGTTTATCAATTTCAAAAGGACATTTTGAGGAGATAAAATTGAAATATTATTCATACTTTTGGTAGAATATTTTCCATTAATTATTATACAGGGTGTCTGGGAATTGTGGGACATATTTCAAAAATTTAAAAAAAAACCCAATAATATTTACAACTACGTTTTTTTAAAGAAAAATGAGAGCGCATTTTAAAAAGTGTTTTTTTCAGATAGGTAACGCGCCGTTACGATGGTTAGGTGGCCGTAAATTGTTGAAAATCTCCCATTTTTGAGAGCCATTATCTGCGAAACTATTAAAGCTAGAAGAAAAATAAAAGAATGCATTTAAAGGGAATTTTACGCTCTTTACTTTGTTAAATCAATTATAATTCGAAAAAGGAACAGTTTTCGAGATATTCAGGTAAAACTAAAAAACGGAAACCAGAAAACTCACATCGGCTTCTGCTGATCGGTAGCCATTGCGTATGGAAATCTCTTGCCGTGGCAATTTTAGAACGCCGTAATGGTACGGCACTTATCTGAAAAAAAAACACTTCTTTATTTACGCTTTAATTGTAAAAAAAAACAGTTGTAACATTATTAATTTTTTAAAATTAATTTTTGAAATGGGTTCAATAATTTATGACCACCCTGTATTATACCTTCAAGTTCCACTATGAGGAGTCTTAGTAGAGAAGTTTTAATTTTTTTTCCAAACTGTATCCATTTTCAATCCAAAGGAGATTCTAATGGAAACTATTTTTCGCGATCCTATGTGTGCATTTCAATAGGAAAATAAAACCCAAAAACAAACCATTAATAAATACTCAGTGAAAAAAATAATAATTTAACAAATCATTTAAGAAAAAAGCCCGTTTAACTTTTTTCATAATCTCGTATTTACATTTAAACAGGAAATTAGAATGCACGTACAAACCGTTCATAAGTGCTCAGCGAAAATAATCATTTAAAGCAGTTAGAAAATTTTTATCCGAAAGTCTTAATTAATATAGTTTTATGATAATCAGCCTATTACTTTTGTCACATCGGATAAAATCGCGAGTAGAGAAATTCTTGACTACAACAAAACTATCTAACGCGACTTCATTCGTGGTCAAGTTTAGTTTAGACACATCAACGTCCCATTTTGTAGAGCTAAGAGGACTATTTTGGGACTGACCTCCTCATTTTGGACCGTTGTCGGATGGCGAGGACGACGCCTGAGCTGGAGGCTCCCGTCCAAATTTCGGCGCCGCACCAGCGGGACGATGCTTGACCCCTAACGTGCGAATTAGCGAGCAGCAGGCACAACGCACTAAGAATCTTCAGCGAAATCGGGTTTCGAACTTGGAACCTTCCGGCGCCGAGGCTGTGTCCTTGCCACTAGGCCACCGCTGCCTGCCTGACGGGATTGGAATTCATAGTTTAAAAAGCGTAATCTAAATTACAGCTTCTTAAACTATGGAACGCGAAAATCATATGTAGCCGAAATAGGAAAATTGTGGATTACAGAAAAGTTGACAGTGAGTGCCAAAATATTTGGCAATCTAAAAAGAGTAAAGAGTAAGAAGGCTGAGATAACTCATCTTGATTCATTTTTTCTCATTATTAAAGTTGCCTGTGAAGAAGACATACCGTAATATAACAGATTTTTTCAGAAATCCCAACTTTTAGTATTTTATAGATTGAAAAACTAGGATAAGACTGGAAATTTCTGAAGATTTCAAGACTGAAAGAAAATTCAGCACGTGGCTATCCAAAAATACAGCGTGTTTGCTCTGTAATCAAGATTACAGGAATTAATCAGCCTTGACTCAGAACATAAGGTTCAAAATTCATAACTTTCATTTAAAATAATTTGTGTTACTTTATACAATTATTTTCTGTTGAATTAAACCACTGTCTGTCAAGAGATTCACACGCAGATTTCACGAATTTATTTTGCCTTTTTTGGATTGCTTATTGTCTGACGGAAATGCCATAAACTTACTTCACTCTCCCATCTCGCAACTTTTAAAATCATCAAACAAACCAAAATAATTTTAACATCAGCATTATTTAAAACACATATGCGAGGGCGGTCCGATAATAAAGGTACAGGTGGCTGGTATACAATGCACGCAGGTGGAATATTGACGCAAATTGCATCATTCGATACGTTTAGGAGTGTAGTACGTTCGACTGAAGCGTCGTTTTGTTCAAGACGCAATTGAGCTTCCGAGAAACAAAGAAACATAGCGTGTCTATTGCAGAATATACTAAGTTTCAGATACGTACAGCTATCAGATGTTTGCAAGCCGAAAGAGTAAATCAGAGCGAAGTTCATCGCAGATTGCAGGGTGTTTATGGGCCGAATGTTTTAAGGCGAAAAAAGTCAACGTTTAGTGTCATCAATTTAAAAATGGACGAACGGATCTGAAGGATGATCAGGACAAGAAAAGAGGCAGACCAAGGACTTTACACACGGATGACAACTGCTCAAAAGTTGAGCGTTTGATTAAGGAAGTCCTGCAACATCCACCCTATAGTTCAGATTTAGCCCCTTCGGATTTTCATTTATTCGGACCTTTAACGAAATCTTTGGCGGGAAAGCGCTTTGCGGATCAGGAGGATTTGCAAAACAACTTACTTACTTAAATAAATAACCATTGTCCAGCATACACAGCAAACGCAGTAAAAGAAACATTTAAAAAATTTAAAGGAAAAATGAGCAGAGTACTGTCCTACCGCCACGAGAGAAACCCTGAACATGGTTGCCTCAAGTAGACCAGTCGTAGAAAAGAGGGAAAAGGGTATAAAATCAACCGCAACATTTGGCAAACTAAGCGCACTTCGTTAGGCGAGGAATTCGTTTTCGACCAAGTACGAAGCGAAATGAGACTTCCGCCAATTCTATCTGAGCGAAATGAAATAAAGCCCTTTTCTTTACCCCCAAAATGCAGTGGAATATCCGTTTCCATAACGACCGCCACCAGCATGTCTGGTGTTTTTCTCGTGGCGGCAGAAGAGTAAGAAGGAGTTGAAAAAAAGCGAGGAGGATCGGAGTAAAAAGGAGTTGAAAAAAAGGGAGGAGGGTCAGAGTAAGAAGGAGTAGGAAAAAAGTAAGGAGGGTCATAGCAAGGAGTTGAGAAAAAGGGAGGAGGGTAAGAGCAAGCAGTAGTTGGATAAAAAGCGAGGAGGGTCAGAGTAAGAAGGAGTTGAATAAAAGGAAGGAGGGCCAAAGCAAGAAGGAGTTGAAACAAAGCGAGGAGGGTTAGAGTAAGAAGGAGTTGAAGAAAAAAAGAAGCAAGGAGGGTAAGAATAAGAGGTGCGAAAAAAAATACGAAACATTTTTTTTTTTTCAATAATCCAAAATAGATTCTTTTACTTCTCATTCGAACAAGTAGCGAAAAGAAAGCAGCAAATGATATCCATTGAGTATTGTCTAATTCTTTCACCGGATAATCATATGCTAACTTCAAAACTCATGATTTGAATGTTAAAATTTTAAATGGGACATAATTTTTTAATGGGACAAGTTGTCTTTTTTTTTGAGAAAATAGAAAAGCATTTAATGTATCATAATACACACGAATTTAAAGATTATCTCCACATCTATAAGTAATTTAAAATGAAAATTTTCTAGAATATTCTTAAGAATTACTGTAAGATAAACAAACTATAAGTGTTAAGAAAGAAAAAATAGAAATAAGTTTGCCAAGTTTCTTTTAAAAAAACTCTGGTAAATAACATTTTAATGAATTTTCATAACTGTCTGAAACAAGTGATTATTTATTAAAAAATTTCTGTCATCAGTGAGTAAAATTTTTCACATAAATTAAATTATTTTTAGTGAGTAGTTGTTTTAAAGAGTTTTTTTAAATTTCAAATATATTTTATTTCGTGTTTTTTAATGATATAAGTTTGAAATACAAAAAGGACTGGATCACTGTTTTCAAGTCGGGAGAATAAAATATGAAAACGTCAAAACTTACAAAAACACATAAAGGATTGTTCAGATTGTTCTGGAGAAAGAATATGCGCATAATGATGAAGGAAAAAGCAACCAAACTTGAAGTTTTTGTTTGTGAATTTAATTAAATTATATGAAATGAACTGAATTTTCAGAAAATAATCCCTCTATAATGTCATTAATATTAAAATTTATTCCATCACAAGTGTTGATTAAGACCATCAGCTGAACTCACTGAAATATCTTTAATCAAAGAATATAATATTATTCTAAAATATGCAGTCACATAACATTAATGTACATTTTCAAAATGTTTCAAGTTAATTAGAACTAAACCATTCAAGCAACTCGTTTACGAATCTAATAGGCCAACAGTGTTTGTTTTCGGAACAAAATAAAATGCCTTTCATTTTTATGATACATTTTACAAATGAACAAGGACAAAAAAAATGCAACAAAATACACAACAGCTTAGTAACAAATAATGTAGAGTACTTCTGAAAGACGAGTATTTCATTTTTATGATACATTTTACAAATTAACAAGGACAAAAAAAAATGCAACAAAATACATAACAGCAGAGTAACAAATAATGTAGAGCACTTCTACAAGACAAACAGTTTCTAAAGTAACAAATTACCTCCATAGAAAACCCCTATACCACAAACCCCTGAAACCCCCTGTTACAAATTCATCGTGAATGACAATGAACAGTTTTACTGACAAAACTGATTTTATTTTCTTCAGTTTTTTTTTTGTTGGTAACAGTATAACAGGTCTACAGAATAGCTGAAAATGTATACGGGAAGCACGTTTCTTCCCGCTAGTTTATCATTTTCCTTGCTTTTCTTAAATCATAAATTCTATGTTATACGCTTAAAGATTAAATCAATGCAAAGGCTACCCTAAAACAACTGTCTGTGATGCTCCTATTTCCGAACAACGCCACCAAGCAAACCGGTAGCAATGTAGGAGTGTAGTTCAACTCGTTGTGAAAACATAATTTATTTTATAGAATCAATATAGAATTTTCAAGATATCCTGAAATTAAAAAATCACTAATTTGAACTAAAACTGCTTGTAAACTTGTAGCAAACAGAAGTATTCAAATTTAAACTATCTACAAATTCAAATGAATACACGAAATCCGGCAGGTTCTCTTTCTTTAACATCATGCATTCGGCGATCACAAAAACCTAGTGCTTTCGAAAGCTCTAATTATTTATAACTCTTAAGTTTTTCACTTTTCAACAAATCTCTGAGAAATGATTTTGCTATGAACCCGAAAATTCTAAAATAAGAAACTGAATAAATAAGAAAATAATAAACTGAAGAAATAAGAACTTTTGAATTACACTCATACATCTATTTATTTTGAATAACATTGCAAAACAGGAAAAAAAACTCACCCTGAAAAATAAATCAGAGATATTTAATTTTTGCATACCAATAATCCATTTCTTTTAAATTTTTTGTTGCTAAATCATTTAAAGCCGAGTACCTTCGTGGCCTAGTCACGGACTCGAGAACCGATACCATAAAAATCCGTCGTGTCTGTGGATCTGGTGCATTTTAAATCCGTCGTGTCTGTGGGTCTGATGCATTTTTAATCCGGCGTGTCTGTGGGTCTGGTGCATTTTAAATCTGTCTTATGTCAAATGTTTTCCTATTAGTGTGATGCTTAAATATGAAAAGGGCGATACCGGCTCATATATCTTCCTTGTCATCTGATTGAGGTTTCTAATGACGAGGTCCCTACAAAATGAGCCCTCGTGTAATTTCAGAACAGGACATTATTAAATAAGCTACTACATCTTTATATTATTGACTATTTGAGCTTTATTCGACGAATTGAGTGGACTGTATTAATTATTTAAAAAATATATATTTATTTACATATATTCAGGTTAGTTCCAATATATACAAGTTTAAATTCCAATATATGCTGCCTGATGACATAAGTTTCGCTCATGCAAGAGCCAGATGCGATGCGTACAATAGTAATAAAATTGAACATGTCCACCGCGATATCATACATGAATTGAATTCGTTGCGAAACACTAATAACAATCTTGAATATGTAGAAACTGTGATGTTACTCATTATCCAATGCGTTACTCATAGTAGAGTAGATATGATTTTCAATATATAATAAAATAAATGATGTGAAAATACATGGACGAGTTGCGATGCTCATACCACATGCAGGCATGAAAACCAAACAACTTCTACTAACTCGGACAGAGGTCTAGATGGCGGATGGCGGCGCCAAAGGGTTGCTGTAAGTTAGAAAAAAGAGCCAAACTACAACTTTGGCGCTGACATTGACCAAAGATGAAATTTGATCTGTAAGGTTGATGTTTCATTTGCAAACTGTCACGTGCTTCTAGGGATGGATATAAAAATCTAAAACTCTGGTATGATAACAAGAATGGCACCTATCTACACTTTAAACCTCCCGCACCATATCATCATGGCCACGATTGATCAAATAAATACGATGTTCCTAATGCTTTAAACAAAACGATCACATCTAATTATGAATGCTGGTTATGACGTATGGTGACAGTGTTAATACTATTGTGATCAAAAAGTATCGAGAATGCTTCATTTAAAATGTATATATGCTAGAAAACATTTGCAAATTTTTATCAAATATTCTTACGATTTTTGTAAACATCTGACAACACTCATTATTTAATTTCACATTATCGTCTGAAAATAAATCTGTTTTTAATGAGATAGGAATTTCAGCCTTGTCGATTTTTCAAAATAATGAATGTAACTGAGCAAAGAACATGCATTATATTTTGTTTCTGCAATGCGATTTCTACTTTAAAAATATTTCAAATGTTACAAAAAACTTTAAAGTCCACTGTTTATCAAAAACAAGAGTATTTGAGTGGCGTAACATGTTTAAAGAGGTAGAGAATCCACCGTAGATGAATCACGCTCTGGTAGACGATCCATTTCATCAAATCATCAACGCGTCCATCAGATCAGAGAATTGGTGCTTATTTAAAACCTTTAGTTAAACAATTGGGGATTATATTGAACAAGTCCTTGTATCGGAAACGACCTGAATCGTGGCTAGATAACTCATGGGTTTTCCTTCACGATAATGCACTTTCTTACAGTGCCATAATTATTCGTAATTTTTTGACAAAAAAAGTCAACACGCTCCGTATTAACCTTATGTGGCACCGGAGGATTTTTTCTAATTTGCACGGTTGAAGCTGCCTCGTAGTGGCCGCTGTTTTGTGTCCATTGATGTCCCCTGAAGAGGTTTCAAGAGAACGACTTTATGGCATGTTTTGAGTATTAGAAAAAACGAGGAAAAAAAGTTTTAAGGAAAAGAAGAAAAGTGCATTGCAGTCGGAGGAGATTACTCCGAAAGAGATGTAATAAATATTGACAAATAAATTAATACCTCTTGTTTTATGACAGAAATCCCGATAATTTTTGATTGACGGTACTGTAACTTATTTTCTCTATCTCTTCCTGCTTTCTGATTTTGGAATTTATTGATGAAATTTTATGAAACAGTAATTTAAAAAAACATTTTTTTTCCTCGTTCCATTTTGGAGGTAAGTTTTCTTCTAAGATAGGAACACCAGGCAACTTTCCTGTCTCTGCTTTAATTCACACGATTCATATCTTTATAACCTGAATTAAATATATAATTCTGAGGATATCTTCCTTTTTCTATTAAGTTATGCCAGATGACTATAGATCTCTGAATAACGTCGCCAATACCTCAGATGATCAATTACTTTCCCCTCTTGTGCTTTATGCAGCTAACACACTAACACCCCCTAATATAAAGCAATGAGCAATTCTATGCACTTTGTGATACCATCTACTCTGCGGAAACAGGCGGTTGTGCCAAATTGGACCACGTTGGCTAATTTAATCAATAGGATATAAATAATTTCCACTTGGGGACACTGTTCCAATAATGGAACAACAGGCATAAATGAATCAGACAACGGATCCTCCCCCTTTCAAAGACAAATACATTAATCTTCAATTCTTTTATTTATAATTTGCAGGATTTGTACTAATAAAATCGGTACACGGTTATGATCTAATCTTTTGATAACGCTGGTCAACACTGTTTTTTTTGCCAATGATATTCCAGTGATTTTAGGGTAATTTCGTGATGCCAATTCCGAATTCGGCATTCTTTTTGTCGGATTGGTTCTACTTTTCTAGATAAAGTGAAAATTGAATTTCAGTAGCAATATGTACACACCACTTAAATCGTATTAGAAACTGCCTCAATTATAAATCAATAATAAAATTAAATTAATGCAATAAATCAATTTAGTCCTAAAGAGTAATCAATATATAAATCGAAAGATAAATCTATGCAGAATCACATAAAATCTGTGTCAAATGTAAGTTAAGGAATATTATCGAATGAAGTAAAGAAATGAATTTCAACAAATAAAATAGATGATATAATAATCATAATAATATTGTAAAATACGTGATGATATTCCATTAAGTCCAATAAAATGAAAATTAAATAAGCTGGTTCAGTTTTTCAAGGAAAAGCTTTTAAATGATTTCTTCTTACATACAGAGGAAGTTTCGCGCGTTGGAGCCTCTAGCAGTAATCTGCCACCATATGTCTGTCCCACCTCCCTTGATATCTTTGTTAAATTACTTTGATATTTCTGGTAGCCGAAGTCTTTTCTTAAAGCTGTGTTAATTTTTGTTACTTTCTGTATTCTCGGCATACGTTCTGAACTTATAAATAATATTCTACTTTTGGAGCTTAGTTTTGCAAGTGATATCCTAAACAAAGAAAATAAATAAATTTGATATTTTTTAGACCTAAATAACCTTTTGCTACGCACATACAGTGGGTTGCCAATTTAATGTGGGCACTTTAAAATTTTGATATTTTTTCGAATTTCTCCCGAAAATCCCGAAAAAAAGTCCACTTTTTTTTATGTCGCTATATAGCGGAGAAATATTTGCGAATTGGTGAGAAATAAAACGTGGAAAAATTAATTAAATTGATTGATATCTACCGATCCCGCGTGGGACTTAAAAGTCCTAAAAAGTGGCGAAATTAGACTGTTTTTCATTAATTTTTAAAATTTTAAAAAATACCTTTAATCTCCTTATTACAACATTAGCTGTTAAGAAATCAACCTCTTAAGAGTAATAAATTTTATTTTATCAAAATCGTTCAATAATTTCCTGTCACAAATTACTTTCAAAGTTGTCAAAAATATCTGAAATTATTTCAGTATGCAATTTTTAGTTCCTAATCTTCATACATCAATTTGTCAATGAAATGCAGCAGGTCAATGTACAGTGGGTTTACCAATTTAATGTGGACACTTTAAAATTTTCATATTTTTTCGAATATCTCCCGAAAATCTGCATGGATTTTCTTAGAATTTCGAACATGTAAATATATGGTTTGATCTCACATTTTACAGTGAAGATTTTGTCACGAGAGCATTTAGGGGGCCTACCAAAAAGTGATGAAGACAAAAAAATACCGTCTCTCGTCCCGTTAAAAAGAAAGCTGATAACATGATAAAACTTTTATCAATTGTTATGTTTTGATATGCATAATATTTACATGCAATTTCGCAAATTTTTAATAAATATTTGGGAAGATATAAAGGTTTTCTTACAAAATCCCAAATTTTTCCTCATATTTTTTGCTTATAACATGCAGAGTTTCCCACTAAATTGTACGGATCTTACAGAATACTTCACAATATGTAAAAGAAGCATTTGAATTTTAAAAAATTGAATATTATGGGAAATATGAGCATTTGTAGTAAATAATTTTTTACTGCGCATGTGAGAAATGTAGCGTAAATTTTTTTCATAACTTCAGAGCCAGATATATATGGCAACTTATATAAATATTCCAGTTCAGTACCATTAACATTCAGAAAGATATCGGCATTGGAACTTGGTGAGTTTCAATACACTCCAAGAATGGCTTAATGATGAGGGTTCTTGCACAAACTGATATTTTTTAAGCTTGAATCTTCGAACAGTAATATTGAATTTTTATGAAAGTTGAATATCCTGAATACTCATGTATACTTATAAGTTAAATACATAATTTAAATTACATTTCGACGATTACCATTCGAAGTTTCAAGCTTAAAAAATATCAGTTTGTGAATAAGGATATATAAGTTGCCCTATATACCTAGCTCTGAAGTTATGAAAAAAAAAAATTTAAGCTACATTTCGCACATGCGCAGTAAAAAATTATTTACTACAAATGCTCATATTTTCCGCAATATTCAGATTTTTTCATTCAAATTTTAATACAATTTTAATCAAATTTTAATACTTCTGTTACATATTGTCAAGTATTCTGTAAGTTTCGTACAATTTAGTTGGAAACTCTGCATGTAATAAGCAAAAAATATGAGGAAAATGTGGGATTTTTTAAGAAAACTTTTATATCTTCCCGATTATTTATGAAAAATTTACGATATTGCATGTAAATATTTTGCACATCAAACATAACCATGGATGAAAGTTTCATCATGTTATCAGCTTTCTTTGAAAGGAGACGAGTCGGGTTTTTTTTTGTATTCATCACTTTTTGGTAGGTCCCCTAAAAGCTCTCGTGACCAAATCTTCACTGTAAAATGTGAAATCGAGCCATATATTTACATGTTCGAAATTCTAAGAAAATTCATGCAGATTTTCGGAAGATATTCGAAAAAAAATATGGAAATTTTAAAGTGCCCACATTAAATTGGTAACCCACTGTACATTGACCTGCTGCATTTCATTGACAAACGGATGTATGAAGATTAGGAGCTAAAAATTTCATATTGAAATAATTTCAGATATATTTGACAACTTTGAAAGGAATTTGTGACAGGAAGTTATAGACCGATTTTGATAAAATAAAATTTATTACTCTTAAGAGATTGAGTTCTTAACAGCTAATGCTGTAATAAGGAGATTAAGAGAATTTTTTAAAATTTTAAAAATTTATGAAAAACAGTCTAATTTCGCCACTTTTAGGACTTTTAAGTCCCACGCGGGATCGATAGATATCAATCAATTTAATTAATTTTTTCACGTTTTATTTCTCACCAATTCGCAAATATTTCTCCGCTGTACAGCGAGATGAAAAAAAAAATTGGACTTTTTTGTACCACCCTACTGCAGACACTATTGAAATGTTGACAATATGCATTATTTCAAAAACTAGAGCCAATTCGTCAAAAGTAAAATTAGTTTTGAAATCAGCAACCTCAAGATAGCCTTAAACCGTTAAAATTTCCTTGGCAAATGGAAAAAAAGTAAGGAAAGGATTTTATTTTGGTCCCCAGTGTAAGCTTTTTTAATTCATAAATTTAAAAAAAACTTTCTAAAAAAATTATTAGGTTTTTAATTAGTATATCTGTCATTAGATGGAGATAGGTGCGCACACCTACAAACAAAGTTCACTTTTGAGCGTCGTTTTTTTCTATTCCACAACAAGAGAGGTAAGACACTTTAAGCCTATTTTTTTTTCAGATTTTATTTAAAAGACTGTTTTGAATTTCTTCTTTGTGGATAAATGTTTTTCGTTCCAATTTGTTCCGGAATAGGTTCAGGCCTTAGAGGAAATTTCAAATTTAGACCTTAAAGTCGTTTTTCCCGGACAGAAAACCTATTCTAATTTTGAATCTGCATGGATGAAGGCCTCTGATGACACCATCCACCAGATTCTTCTTCCTCCTCTTTCACTTTTATTCGTATTTTGTTAATATTAATGTATTTTACCTCTTTCACAATTAAAACTTCTCTTAATTTGTATTTATATCTTTGTAAGATTTTTTAATGGTATTCGACGTTCTTCGACTGCAATTTTGATGAAAGAAAGAAATTAATTACTGTCAATCAATCACGAACTATAGAGGTTTCTTGTCAAAATTGCTGACAGAAAGGAACCATTTCTGGATAAAATGAATCCCAGTTTCTGTTTCTGTCGCCTAAACCTCGAATTTCCCCTGATATATTGGCTACATTTATTACTTCGGAGCTAAATCGAAGAATTCCTGTTATAATAAAATTTTGTGAATTTTTAAAAATAAGTGCACTGATCGAATTCAGATTATTCGGATCTCCAACCTACTAGACCTTATTAAACATACTTTTTGGAAAGCAGCCTTTGTTTTCTTAAAATTTGTAAATTCACAAAGGCATTTGATGAAAAACAAGAGTGATTTACGAAGACTGTACAGCAAATTTATTTTGGACTCGAATCAGACTCCAGTGGGTGTGTGAATGTTTTAGCCCGAAAGACTGGACTACAAAATACTATTCCATATTCATATATTTGAATATTTTTGCTTATTTCCATGAATATTAATAATTTTATAACGACGCTTGTAGTTAATGCTATAAGTTTTAATTTTGATAAATCTCAGTTGCTTTCAATAATCAAAATTGCAGTTTTTTAATGCAATTTCATCGCATGCGATAATTTTTTTGTCACTTGACATAGTTGTGCTACTACATGTCGTTTGTAATTCCTATATGTGTCATGCCATTTATTTATACTAAATTGATTTTCACATTCTGAAAAATAAAATCATTTTAAGTGTTTAAAAAAAAACTCTTCAAAAATATTTACTAAAAATCAGAAATTGAAATAAAATTTTATTTTGTCAAATATTTTTTAATCTCTTATGAATTTTCCATTCTTAAATATTCAAAGTAGTGTAATAATAATATATCATTTATAACCACCAGGCACCTAAAGAAAATAAACATTACGAATTTTTCCAATTTTTCCAATTGTAATCATTCTAACATAAAAACATTATGTTTCCTTTCTTACTTTGCCAGATAATTTATTTGTGATATTAGTTTCATTAATTCATAGCAGATGGCAGCACGAAGTTACGTTATTTTTTCATATTTGAATTTATTCTCGGTTCTAAAAATTCAAGTATGCTGCAAATGAGGAAAAAGTGACAAATATTTCTAACTTCGCTTTTTTCGCACCCAATAAACTAAAAACCAGTGACTCATATCTGCCGTGCCTTATTTATTATTATACGTAATTTATAAAAGTAACTAAAAGCATGGAAATAAAATTGAGAAAAGTCATTACTTTTTAAATTTAGTAGGCAAAATAAAGTTGTTCCTAGGCTATTCTTATAGTCTCATAAAAATTAGCATCTTTAATTTTAGTGATCTATTAAAAAACAAACGAATAGATTTTCTGATCTTTTCTCGATCCAATTTTTCCAGCAATATAAAGAACTCTTGGACATTTCTAAGACATCGGCAACAAAAACTACGAACTAAATCATGGTTCGAAATTGGAAACAACTGATTTCATCTATTGATTCAAAATTTTCACTTTATATTCATATTAAAGCTATTAACGCAATTTAACAACAGAGATGAAAAACTTGATTAAAAATAATATTTAATTAATTTTTAATAATAAATTTAAAGTGGTCGGACACCTTTCTTTCATTACGGCGACGGACATTCATGCAGTACTCGTTAAGAAAGATTTATGTATTATTATAATATTTTGCTATATTAAGCTTTCTAAAATCTGGTCATCAGACAATGCTTCATTCATTCATTGTTTTTATCATCATTCTTTTTTTTTTTTTTGAAGAGCCAGATGCACAAGTTGGCGAAAAAAATAGCATTTATTCAGAAACGCACACACAAAAAAAAATATCTGTCTCGTTCATTAGTAAGTCTGGTTAGAATAAAAGAAATCAGTGGCGAATCCGGGGGGGGCGCTATCGGGCTGCAGCCTCCCCCCCCAGAGCTAAGTCAGAATTCTTGATTTTATTTAAAATCACTACAACTGTTTGCTCTTAATTTCCCTTTAAAAAATAATAAAATCGTGACAACATTGCTTTCTGGCTTGACAAGTTCGAAAATTTTCCTATTTTTCTAGCCATTCCACTTGTTCTTGTAGCGTTGACGTGGTCGAAGACATTTTTTGACTAGTTATTTCATTGCATTTTGTATTAAATAATTGAAAGTATTGTATTGTTCTTTATGATTCTTATTGTCAGGTGAGTAAAGTCTGTAAAGTTAAAATGCTTTGGTTCACATAAGCCATGAGGTTTGACATTCGTCACGGCGATACAAAATTTTTATGACCTCACTCGGCCCCCCCCCCACCGACCTAACTCCTGAATTCGCCACTGAAAGAAATAGAATACAAAATAAAAGATTACAGAATGAAAAAAAGAAAGAGGGAAATATAAAGATCTCCAAATTCTGCATTTCAATTATTATAAGCGTCCATAGAATAAGAAACCTCCAGCCGCTCATTTGAAAAACATTAATTCAGAGTGGTTAACTTTAGCAGAAATAATTTGGTTATAATAACCATCGCAGCCATGATCTCTTAGAACAACTTTATCAAATTCGAAAATAATTCTACATTAAAGTACATCAAAAATATAGTAAAATTCGATTAACCCTCACCGTCCGGATCAGGGCTATGACAGATAACCGAACAGACAGACAACAGAAATCTCTAAAGGCATATATACAGTACCGTGATTTCACTACTGGCTTCGGACGAAAATGAAAATAAATACAAGTAAATAATACATGCATGCTGTATTTAATTTTACAAAACGATCATTATAAACTTCAGTTTAAGAGTATTAACGTTCAGAAATGTATTGTAATACTCTAAAACTCCATTAATTTTTAGTTTTTAGACAATAACGAATAACAGAAACTGATGATTAAACGAAGTTTTACTGTACAGGGGTCTCTCTATGATCCGGAGAGGACCGCTGTGGACTGGTGGCAAGGTCTCGACCTCTTGGGCCGGAGGGTTCCAGGTTCGAAACCCGATTCCACCGAAGAGCCGCCGTGTAATTGGGTGCACGTCAAAAATCCGTCGGGGCCAAATGTCCCCCGCTGGTGTGGTGTGGAAGTTTGGAGATGGGGTGCCACCTCAGGTGTCGTTCATGTCAACTTTAAAGCAGGCCATTCACGTATAATCCAAACTGGGATTTTTGGAACACGGGAAGGAAAAAGCAATCTACAAGGTCGAAAACCTATGAAATTTAAAACAAATTATTCGAACCGATGGAATTCCAACGAACTCAAAATCCAACACTTCATGCGCCGATTCCAAGTTGAGACCCCGATGCGAGGGTATGCGGCACATCAAAGAATCTGCCTAGATTAAGACTTCGCGACGAGGCTAGAAAATCGGAAATCCGCCAAGTGGGGGAGGAATATGTAGGGGATGCGATCTTCGCTCCCCCTACCGCCGCTCGTGGTAGCGGACTTTGGAGCCTCAAGTGAATGACGTGCCTAATTTTTCGACTTGAATGGGTGGCAAAAAACCCAGTCTTGGGACAAATGGAATGGAATGGAGTACAGATGAATTGCCGGCCTTACGGGATCCGTCCCAAAATAGCCCTCGCGTTGCTTCAAAACTGGAAGTAAATATAACTAGAACTAAACTCTATGATCCGGCCGCATATTTACACACCCTAACCTGATAGAACTGAGGCAGGAAATCAGTCAATATCATTGGCTACGAGGAGCAGAGACGTCGTTTTCAGCTCTCGCAAGTAGCGTACGGCAATCATAACAAAACAAGAGTCGTCCTACTTTTCTACTCCGTTTTCCCACAGTTGAGCGCAGAAAACATTCTTCAGTGGGTTGTAATATTTTTAAAAATGAAATTATTTTTTAAAATATCATAAAAAAATAAAACATCCCACACTGTAAGAAATTATACTAATGAAAAAAAAGTAAACGCACGAGAGCAAAGAACGACGTCATCGGCTCTCGGCGAAGCGAGCCAATCATATTGTCCGATTTCCTGCCTCAGTTCTATCAGGGTAGGGTTTGTAAATATGCGATCCGGCCCGTTCAACAGGCCGGCGTTTTCAGAAGGGCGAATGTGGACCCTGAGAGTTAAAAGAAGTCACTTCATGTAGATATCAGTGACTTTTCCTCGACGTGGACTATATGCTGATTCTTAGATTTTGTAGTATTTGTTATATACATAGTACAATTTTTTATAATTTTGCTATTTTGTGCAATAAACATAGATTTTGCTATTAAAATGTATTTATTTTAATGAACTTTCACTAATCCGGCAGTCTTTTGATCTGATATCTGCAGGATTATTGAGAGCTTACAGTAGATTCTGAGCATGAAGATTTTTTTCAACTGGAGCTCAACAGCGACCAAATATGCTAAGAATAAAAAATGTTAAGAAAATGTCCGCTTCATGCATCTTTCCTGATTTTACTACATATCTATATCAAAAGCAACTTTTGGGACACGCTAATGTACGAAATCGTCGCTTAACAAGTAACGCCACCTATTTCAATTTTTTGAAATTTCAAAGAGGAAGGATTCAAATGAGTTTTTCGCAACCAATAACGAATATTTATAAAATTTTTTTCATGTTTGGTTGGAACATGTGGTCTCACGTTCATAGTAGATATTAAAAAATTCAGAAATATTCGTTATTGGTTGCAAAAAACTCATTTGAATCTTCCTCTTTGAAATTTCAAAAAAAATGAGATAGGTGGTGTTGCTTGTTAAACGACGAAATAAAATAAATTAATGATACAAAAAAATGGAGATACTATAGCTTATAAAAATTTATCTCTGACTTAAAGCAAAAAGCTTTTCTGATAATAACCTAAAAATAGTCTGGAATTCAAAATTAAAACAGAAAAAAAATCTTTTTACATAGGAGAATGCCTCTGAAGTTGAAATTAATAATTATATTTTGAAAATTTATCATCTTAAAAGGAAGTTTACAATGACTGAAAAAATATCCTCAAAAGTGAATGATATAAAGAATTATTTCTTACTAGAAAACATAAAAATGCCGTGAATTAATTTTGAATTCTGTATAGTTATAGAATTCGGTTTAGACGATTAACATTTTCTTTTAGTCAATGGAAATAAGTTATCTTAATCTTATATCAAATTCAATTATAGATTGTAACTGAATTTCAATTTTCTACCATCTTTGAACTGAACATGTAGACTGTAAAAGTTTTTGCATAAAACAATCATTAACTTTCATACTGTAACTGCATTTATTCTTTATTTCTTTGATCCTAGTTTTTCTTCTAATTTTCAATTTTCTGTGAGAGTTTTCTTTTTATATATTGCTTATGGTATATGATACTCGACCATGTCATAAATTAGTGAATTGTGATTTTTCAAATCTAGAATATATTCCGTTCATTGCCAAAAACATTCAAATTCTTCATAAAGCTTACTTTTTGTTAGTTTTTTCCCTTGCGACCCGGAGTTGAAATGTTTGCTTTACATGTTTGTTGACCAACAAGACTACTTAAATACACAACGAGTGATAAGTTACTTTCTTTACAATATTTGAACACATTTCAAAGCGCGACAAGTTTCCGATGGTTATAATTATTTCAATAATTCCTTTCTTGCGCTAATTTAATTTATACTGTTGTTTGGAAGTTGTGGACAATATGGATTTTAAAAATTAATTATCCATAATGTTAGATAGTTTACCTAAAACAGCAACAACCTACAAAACCCCTACAATAATGAAAATGCTTTTTCTTATAATTGTTATATTGCTTATTCATTTCTATTTCTTTATTTTGTGAAAATATGTTCTTCAAGATGACTATCTACCAAGGAAATGGGTTTAACACATTAAACCTATTTCCTTATTATGTAGCAAAGTTTGTATTCCTTATTTTGGAGCTTAATATAGAGCAAAAATATGTTCAACATATTTTTGCTCCATATAAAATATTCAAAAAAATAAAGTGGGCGAGTTGAATTTATTTCAAAAAGTCGAGCTCATCTTTCGTAAAAATAAATGAATATCAAAATTATTTATTCTGATTATTACAAAGTCAATCAGCTCCAATATCTCTGTACTTAAATCGTGCTGCCATCTCTTGGGATCATGTGGAAGCTAGTAATTTATTTTTGTATTCTGTGTAACGCTATAAACGAATGTCAGGATATTAATTATTCTTTTTTTTCTGAGCTCATCACAGACACACAAATATCGATGAAAAACAATTTAATTTAATATATATATGTAATAATCTCACTTAATTTTATTTCAAATTCTAATATTATATATTTTAAAGTCTTAATGTGTTTCAAAATCACTTTTCTTAAAATCCAGTTTCATTCTATTTCCCGCGCTGGAGGTATATTAAATCTCTCGTCTTGGCATATTTACAGTGGAGTCTCCCTATAACGAAATCGCTTGGTTCCAATTAAAAAATTCGTTATAGAGAAAATTGCGTTATACGGAGATTAGAGATTTTTGCAGTTATTTAAGTAAATGTTCTAAACTTTTCAATAGGTGCGATAAGTTCAAATGTATTTAATTATGATTTTCAAGTAAAAATGAATTAATATATATTATAAATTTGTTAAAATTATACTAATTTTTATTGTATAAATATAATGCTCAAAAGTTAAGACAATTCACCAATTTAGAGAATAATATGTACTAGTATGTACTTACGTTTATTTTACTTGAAAAATTCTATTATTTTACATTACTTTGCATTTCGTGATGTTAAATTTTCAGAAAAATTTTCACATTTTAAGAGTGAGTGGTTCCAGAAACAGGCACGTGTGAGCGAATTGGTTGCACAGAAATTATCAACTTTCTTCAAACATGACAAAAATCGAAAGGATAAGAAAAAATTCGTTATAGGGAAACAATCACTTCGTTATATGGAGAATATTTTGAATGTTATTTAACATTCCGATTAAAAATTTATATAGGGAGAAATTCGCTGTAGAGAGACTTCGTTGTAGGGAGACTCTACTGTATTACTAAAAGAATATTTTAATCGCTTCCACGCGCGCACAAATCGCGAAATCAGCGACTCCTTGCCGCCATGCATCTTCACCAAAACGCTTACGTAATTTATTAAATATAGCCAATATTCCCTTCACTTTGATCACGTATTATATTGTTATTCCCTTATCTGAGAGAATCGGGGATTTTCTGTACACTTTTACTAAAAACTTCAACTAAGAAGTTGGTATGTCCGCCACTCTCCAAAATATTTTTATAATAAAGCAAATCGGTTAACAACTTGGCTGTTTTATGATTGCAACAACGAAAACATTTTATATATGTAGCTAAAGATATAGATATAGTAAAAGTTTATAAGTTCAATCACTAGAGTTAATGAAATTATTCAAATCAAAATGGTTTTTCTTAGTTATCTTTACTTACAAGTCTTGAGTTAAAAGAATGGGTGGGCCATTATATTTTCATGTTCCCAAACTATTTTATATAACTCCATTTAGGTCATAGGATTTCAGAAATAAGCCACTGCATAAGAATTCTAGCGATAGTGCTTTCCACAAGCAACAGATCTTTTTCTAAACTATCAGCTGCTGTAAGTACCAGGAGACGACTGGGGTTCATTGGCCTCGTGGCAAGGCGTTGGACTTGAGAGCGGAGGATCCCAAACTCGAACCCAGTCCACAGAAGATCCCTCATAACATTTGGGCCTGGTGTACACCCATTCCGACATCGATGGTCAAGCCTAATTTTACTGATGTGGTCCAGAAGTTTGGAGAGTTCGCATCTGACCACTGCTCAAATTGAGAGGCATTCATCCCTAGAGTTGCTTCAAATTCTAATATAACTAAACTAGACCAGTGGGCAAACTACCACTTGAGTCAGTTTCTTCTTAGTACTTATTTCTTTCACGCCGTTCTTCTCTATTTAAGAAATCTAAAATTGATAACTTTAAGAAAAAACTTGAATTCTTTTTATAATTTTTGGTTATATAGATTTTAAACAAAGGGATTTATTTAAACAGAAAATTAAACTTAAAAGGACCACAGCTAAATGCGAAAAGTTATCTTCATTCTTAAAAATGTCTACACCAGATGCATAGTTTCAAGATTTGTTCCCTGTATCTGTTGAAAACATGACGGGAGGGAGAAGACAATTTCGGTAAAATATGTTCCATATTTCATAAATTTGAATGTCAACGGAAGACAAAGTTGCCCCTGAAACCGAAAACCAGCTTGTCATTATCACTCGAATGCTGGCATTCGAAAAATCTTCAATTTATTTTTTGTACTTGGTATTCAAACCAGAATAGTTTCTCCTCCATAACACAGCATGCGGGGTTCTTTTTAAGACACAGGTGTGTCATTTCAGCGCCAAAGCCTAACCGACGTCTACACTTTTTTACTTATTCTCCAGAGACACATTAAGATTTGCGTTCACATTCGTGGTACGACAATGTTATTCGATTCTCTTTTAACCTGGCGATGAGAGCGTTGTGCCAATCTGATCCACCGGCATACAGAGAGATCTGCAAACTATTTCTCATTTTCCACTGCCGGATTAAAAGAAAACATTTCATTAACTACTAAAATTATCTTTTGCTCCATTTTAATTAAACAAAGCAACACTTCAACGCTTTAGTCAAACAAAGCAACACTTCAACACTTTAGTCAAACAAAGCAACACTTCAACACTTTAGTCAAACAAAGCAACACTTTAGTCAAACAAAGCAACACTTCAACACTTTAGTCAAACAAAGCAACACTTTTGTGCTTTTGTACAACAAAGTAAACAATATACTGTTGGATAATACAGAAAAGAATCAGAGAAATTTCTTCGCAGTTTCCGCGTAATAAGGCTTAAATTACTTCTTTTTAAAGGAAGTCAGAAGAAGAATTCCTTAGTTTTAAAAAAGAACTCTTCAGTAACACTCTTCAATGAATTACCCCCCTTCCTCCCAATGAGAGAAACATTGGAATTTTTTAAAAATCATAATCGTGAGCGTCACATTCTTGAACCGATGAAAAATCGCTCAGTTTCTCGAACATTTTATTTTGAGCTACATCATTTATATATTTTATTTATAATTATCTTATTCTCTTTCCCAAGCATTAAACAAGTGCACATTTTTCCAAGATGTTTCATCAGGCCGCATGTTTCAAAATGTATTATTTTACTTGACAGCAGTGATTCTGAAACTGAGGCATGCGGGGGAGGATGGCAGCAGTATGGGAAAACATTTTTGAATACATACTAATTTGATAGACCTGAATCTAAATACGGAAAGCGATTGCTTAAAAACTCAACCGGTCCAGATATCGTCGTCGTCATCTCACCACGTTTCAAAGTTGCAAGGTCCTTCCCAAAATAGCTCTCACTCTGCTTCAAAACATGACGCTAATATAACTAAACTAAATTTGATTTATCCGAAAATTCGAATTAAGAAAAACTGGATCTAAAAATGAGTACAGGAAGAGAAAATGACAATTTTAAAACTAAGAAGGGCAGTAAAGATTTATTTTTAACATGTAACAGTTGTTATCAATAACTAGCAGTACGCGCACGACGTTGCCCGTGGAATCAGGACTTCAACAAAATAAAATAACAAAAAAAAACTCCCACAATGAAACGAAAAGTTTTGAAAACAAAATCAAAACAAAAGATACGCATTATTTATTTTCCCGCTTATTTTTCTTCGCGATAATGACATTTCAACTGTAGGAAAACAGTACAGAGCACGTTAATCCAAAACAATATTAAAAAATTGCAACGTGAAAATCATTATTATGCGGCAAGCAAAATATGTGATACAAAGAAACATGTTAAGACACTGCCGAAAATAATAATCGAAGTCATTCAGTTAAAGGTGTCCAAATTCCAATTCTCACCTGAATACTCATTATTACATCATTTTCTCATTAATATAGCCCCAAATTTCACATTAGTATAAGTGGCGCGGCGTTAGCGTATGCAGCAACTATAATTAATTAACATAATTAATTAAAAATGTCAATTAATTATGTTAATTAATGTTCAATAATTAAATAAGTAATTTTAATAAACAAAGAATATGCAACAATTTAACAATAAAAGTTCAAAATATAGAGTACAATTTGCATCTAACGTGTTCAAAGTTGTTTTTTAAAAAATTCAGAAAATTCATTGCTTTTTTAATACATTGTACTGTAATAAGGTCCTGAAATGACTTATTGGCAAATAATTATTCATCCCTGAGGGCGAAGGTACGAACGTATTTAACTTACGAAAACAATTCAGAAATAAAAATAATTCTTTACAATTTTTAGTTTTGAATTCGCGAATTAACCTAAATAAATTCGAATTATTGACAATATTTTAACATTATCTTAACAGAAAATTCAAGAGACATGAGAAGAATTCGAATTAACGATTTATTCAAATAAAAAATGTTCGAACTAGCCAAGTCCCATTGCATTTTATTTTTCCCATTTTATAGATTTTTTCCTCTTATCGAGAAATTTCGAAAAATTCCCATTGCCCGACTAGACATAAAAAAAATATATAGGAAGTAAATTTTCGAAATTTCTCGCTAAGAGGAGAAAATCTATAAAATGGGAAAAATAAAATAATTAAAGAAAAAGGAGAGTCTGTCTTATGGAAAAGTGTAAGTGGTTTTTCCAAATTAAAAAATGAATAACAGCTGGTTGTAATAAAGAGACTCTTGTTATCATCATGAGCGGGTCGTAAGAGATCTCTTATGTCAACATGGGAAAGAGGTACTTGACTTAGTTTTAAACGGTTCATGAACTCAATACTGGATGAAACTTTCACCTTTTTCTTCTTTTGAATTTCCTGAAAATCTGTCATGTACTCATAAATTCGAAGGTTTTCAAACTCGAAATTAAAATTATTCCAAACAAAAGCTCAAAAAATGTCACACGTGAGAAAAATAGCGACGAAAATTCATCGAGATTATACTCATTCCACAAAAAAGATTGCTTAAATGTTCATGATTTTTACAATAAATTGTTCCAAAACATAATTGCAAGTCATTTCTAGAACCTTCATGCCTTTTTGCAAGGAAGAGATAAACTTCCATATTCAGAAGAGTCAAGATGGAATATTAAATACCCTTAAAACATTTTCTGAGAAATATTGACTGCGTAAACATTTCGCAAATTTTGGAAAAAAGGAAATTCTTTCAGAGAAAACAGCGAATGAAGTAGAGCAATAAATTGAATTGATCTGGATATTGCAGTACCCATGACTATAGAAACTGGTCCTTTGACTAAGAATTCGTGATATTATTACATTGATTGAATCATAATATCCTGAAAATCTGTCATGTGCTCATAAATTCGAAGGTTTTCAAACTGGAAATTAAAATTATTCCTAACAGAAGCTCAAAAAATGTAACACATGAGAAAAATAGCGACGAAAATTCATCGAGATGATACTCATTCCACAAAAAGATTGCTTACATTTTCATGATTTTTACAATAAATTGTTCCAAAGCATAAATGCAAGTCATTTCTAGAATCTTCATGACTTTTTGCAAGGAAAAGATGTCGATGTACATTTCCTGGATAATGCAGTGATTTCGTTATCCGTTGGTCTTCGTAATTCTATGCAGCCAGGGGTGCAGTGGAGCCGGCACCCACAGGAACGCCGTTCCGGCACTGCTTTTTTATACGAGAAATAAATAACAAAAAATTGTGGAAACGTCCTTAATACAGCGCGATTTTTAACAACCATGCTAGAACGTTCCGGCACTGTTTATTTTGCGACTACACCACTGTATGCAGCGTTTCAAAAGTGAGCTTTCGATTATTCAAAAACGTGACAGTCCAAACAAGTTGCGGTTCCAGTAAGCTCATATTAATGAAATTCCAGCACATGAAGATAAAATGTGTATTTCCAACTACAAATCAAATCCAAAATGAATTCCCTGCCTAGAACTAACATAGACTTCTAGATGTAACTAGTCCTTATTAGCACACGATATTGTACGATATCTCCACAATATTGTTCGGTATTTCGAATACCGCACAATATCGTGAAGATATCGCAGCTTTATTGTTGGCTTCTTGTGCTAATAGGGGTATGAGATAAGCACAACAAAAACGACACTTTAAATTAACGTTTTTAGTCTCATTGTGGGTGATTGTTTGCTCGGCCCATACCTGCTGCGAATCTATTTCTGGAAGTAAATGTTCTCAGAATTACTTCCTGGCAGTTATTCGCCGTAACACCATAACATCTGGTGCTGTGTTCATATATTATTTCACTGCCACATCGACTCCTCTTGCGGTCGTACTTTGTGTTTGAGACTTCGTATGCCTACGCAAAGATGACTCTTCTGCATTTGCCTTGTCTCTTCTTAAAGTTTGTCCGATACTTTTTGACTCACCCTGTATAAAATATCGTGAAATATTTTTGAAAAGGCTCATTTTATTTCCAAATATTTGAATGGCATAAAAACTTCTGACTTACAATTAGCGTGGAGTCTTTTCTGATGACTGATTTGTGTAAAGTGCAGTTTCATTACAAGAGACATCAAAACAGATATGCATTATAACTATGGGCTATTTCAATTAAAAAATGTTTGTATCATCTAAAAATTGCCTTGGTTTTTTCCATGCGTTCATGTATCATACGAATTTAGTTATTTTAAAGTTAAACATACATATTCAGAAGAGTCAAGATGGAATATTAAATACCCTTAAAACTTTTTCTGGGAAATGTTGAGTGCGTAGACAATTCGCAATTTTTGAAAAAAAGGAAATTCTTTCAGAGAAAACAGCGAATAAAGTAGAGCAATAAATTGAAATGATCTGTATATTGCAGTACCCATGACTATAGAAACTGGTCCTTTGACTAAGAATTCATGATATTATTACATTGATTGAATCATAATATCGTTAAGCTATAATCGTATTGCTATCTTATCACTTAGGCGTAAGAATGGTATATTTTTATTAGGATAAGCATCACAAGGTAATGAAGTCTCAATAACAAAATGCTATCCAATGGCCATTATCTCAAATGTCACTCTGAATAACAGATGTATCCGACAGTTGATGGGACATATTTTATCGACACAGTTTGGTATCTTCATAGACTTTTTTTTTGCTAAATGGAAAAAGCAACTACTTGATAAAATTTCTGCAGTTACAAATATTTTATTTTAATAAGTTTATATCGAGTTATTTCAAATTTTATTATTAATTATTCAAGTTTTTTCTCCTTCTTTTTCAGTAGTTGTAACTTTTGTTGATTCTGCGATTTTGTCAAGATAGTAGATAATTATCCATGTTATGAAGAATGTGTATGAAGGAAATTGACGTTTCCAAAATTCGGCTGAAATGATCTAATATTTAAAGGGAAACAACCAATTGTATAATTATACTATTGTGAATGTGGTAGAAGTGTTATGTGAAAATTTTTTACAATATCTATAAACCAAACAATGCCGTAAAGTGTTTACTGCCATTGACTGATAGTATTTAACAAATCTTTAATTTCAGTTCTAAGTGCTTTGCCATTTAAAAGCTGCTTTCTCTAATTTAATTGAGTCTAAAAATAAAGCAATAAATGAGAAAACATTATTATATTTTAAAACCTGACTTTCAAATGTGCATTTTTCTCATAAGTATCAGCACAATTGTCCACCAAAATTCAAAGTCAGACATGGAAAAGTAATCCTTATACGGTTGACCAAAGTTAAGATCCA
>BGPR01000581.1:449821-464561 GCA_013235015.1 Araneus ventricosus
TTTCGATTTTCAATTTTTTTTGTAACTTCTGTTGTTACCCTTTATCTATAAAATAAGACGTTAGTTATGTTTTTAACATATGTAGTTACCGAGATATAGAGGATCGCGTCACCAATTCATGCGTATTTTTGCGCAACTTTGCGACTCAGTAGTCGCTGAACTACAATTCCGATTTTCAATTTTTTTTGTAACTTCTGTTGTTACCCTTTATCTCTAAAATAAGACATCAGTTATGTTTTTAACTTACGTAGTTACCGAGATATAGAGGATCTCCCATACAACGTTTTCTGTGGCGTTTTGGCGTTCCTTCCTGAGACCCCAATGAGAGGAATGTAATCCTACATTAGAAATCTAGGTGGTACAAAAAATATGTTTGTAATCAATATTTTCATCAAGCCTAGATATTTTATCAACATACAGCATACTTTATAGATCGATAGCTGCATGAAAGCGTTTAGCAAAGAGGGAGATTCCGCCTGTTCAAATAATCGCTTATATTTTTGCCACGGTAGTGTAGTCAAACTCCAAGACATAGCAACGCGAAAATAATAGGTTAATTAGCATTTTTTAATGATTCATTGAGAAAAACTGCATTGGTAATTATCGTTCTTATTTTTTTTTTCGTTTCTAGGCAGTTTATTGCCGCGCTAAATTAAATCAGTTACGAAAAAGGCTAATTAAAACATATTTCCTTTTGACCTAGTGGGATTGTTCTCCCTTCGAGTCTTTCGTATTAGGGATTATTGCGAAAATAACCGGTTTTCGATTATTCGGGTTTTTTCACCCGTTTAACCTGGCGCTTATAACCGCTCAAAATAACCGGTTTTCGGGGTTTTTTTTATAAAAAAACAAACGCCGTTTGTAGAATTTTTTTTTATTAATATTGTTTTTACAGGAAATCATCCATTGCCCAATATTTATCTGTTCATAAAGACCTTTTCAGTAATCCTCCAACCAACAGACGCCTCGAGCAAACGGTTGCCATTGATTTGCCTAGGATGGTGGAATTTAAAACTTCCTAACTTGGTGAATTTTAGACTAATTGAATCTAAAATCGAGCCTAGCTTCCGATCCGGTTTTTTTAAACCGGTTATTGGATTTTAAAAAATGACCGGTTTTAACCGGGACAAAATAATAACCGAAAAAACTCGTTAACCGAAACAAAAAAACCGGTAGGTTTTTCTTATCCCTATTTCGTATACTTCCACAAAATGGCGCATTTTATATCTAGCTTCATCCTATAGTGCAGAGATTCCAAATCGGTGGTACTGCCAGTTAGGGGTATGCAAAAGTGATAATGGTAAACACAAAACAGAAGAATATTCTAGAATTTCGTTTTCTCAAGTTTGTATGGAAGATGAAGTGAAAATTGACGAGTCGAAAGCCTACTCACGAAATAATATAAAGGAAGAAGTAGATTAATATTTAGTAATTGAGTGATTATAAGCTCTCATCATAAGTTAGTGCAAAATTATTTCAATGCTGATTTCATTTGTTTTGACGTTGAACTAATGGTATTTTAAAAAATGGAATCAAATGCAAAGTCAAAAATCAATCATACAAATTTTATTAACTTCCTTAGAGTCGTTTGATTTTTAAGATAACCGAAGGCCTTGGCGTTATTAATAAAAGCTTTTTTGTGCTGAGGGATGGTTTGATGGGATATAACAGAAGGGGGGTTGTGGTGTCTTGGCCTATGTGCGACCAAATAAATGCAAAGCTTAGGTTGACCTAAGTACTTTTATTTACGCAGCTATAATTTAGAGAACAATGTTTGCATAGCAATCTTGATTAAATATGTATATACAAAGTTCGATCATTGGGATCAGAGTTCTAGGACGTTAAAGTTCAATGGAGTCGTAGTCCACAAAAGAAGTAATTCAACACAGGATGGATAGCTTCCACCTATCAGCGTGATAGCCTAAGCACGAGATTACAAGGAGTGCTCGCAATTTGATGTGCCGAGAGTTCGGAATAGTGCCGATTTCTCAGTGTTGTTGCCCAAGTCCGAATTAATTCGGGATTTTAAATCCGAGCTTATCACACAGCTCTTTTCGGCGCTCCGGAGTCTGAAAACCAAGTTCGAGACTCCTAAATCGGTTCTTCACCGCGCTCCCCTTTTTCAACTCAACATTCCGTTTTTATCCCCTACCTCAAAGGGTGCAGCTCCGCCTTCCTTTCACTCCACTGGATAATCGTACTCCCGGGCGACCAACGACTAACCTCCCATGTTTCCAGTGGTCAAATCCGACCGTGGGGAAGGTTCTTGAGTTTCCCCACCACAGGAGCTATACAGGTGTGACATGAAAGAGTACCGATAATCTTCTCATTAGCCGACTTCAATGCGCTCTCTGACAGATATTTATTTCTGTGCATTTAGGTAGCTTTCTGCTTGAAGCTATTACCCTCGCTAACGTCTCCCTAATGACCACCAGGTGCAGCTGGCCTGCGGTCTGCGGCTGAATTCAAAGGTACTCGACTCTCTTTCTCGTGGGAACTGTGCTCGCGGGAAGGGAAAACATCACAGGGTGCTGAAAAGTAAAAAGACTAATCAAGGGGTAAGGGACCGAAAAAATGTTAGGAACCGCTGCTATAACGAAAAGAATTGGGTAAGCATTTTGGACCTCTTCTTGCTTACCGATTGGATCCAAAATTCGATACTGACCAACCACTCTGATGTCAAGACAACTTAGCAAATTTCATTATAAAGCTTTTGAGTTTTTGAAATATCGTGTCCACAATATATGGATAGACACACAGACAGACAGTCATTCTACCTTTTAAAGAATTTTATACAAAATTTGACACAGTGGCCTAGTGATAAGGTGTTGGCCTCAGAGACGGAGGGTTCCACTGTGAACGTTAAATCATAAACTGAACATTAAATCATAAACCTGCTGAACGTTAAATCATACGCAATGGCCAAACATCCTCTCGCTGGTGTGGTGTGGAAGCTTGGAGAGGGGAGTGCTGGTACAGGTGTCATCCTAAATCCCACCATAGTATGGTCCGAGAGATTCAAACCCTTTTGCTCTCCCATAAACACATTCACTTGAGATGGCTTAAAACCCACGTCTGTTATTTAGGCGATGAATGCACAGATCAATTAGCCAAAGAAGCCATCACAAAAGGCGACCCTTTCTTTCTACCTAAGCTACTTTCCTACCTGAAATATGAGATTAGGTCAGCAGCTTTAAGCATCTGGCAAGACAACTGGGATAACGAAGAAACTGTCCGCTGTACACACGATATAGTGTCTAGGGTCTCAAACAAGCCAGTAGGATGGTATAGAGAAGAGCTAATGTTCGTTACAGGACACGGGCCTTTCCCTTCATGCCTTCATCGCTTCAATCTTCGAACACATGACAACTGTTCGTGCGGAGGATAAGGAGATCCAATGCACTATGCCACAAAATGTCGGTTTACCCTCTCTTGGCATTTCCAAACTCCTACAGTGTCACTTAAATTACAGTGGTTGTAAAACATTCTCACGGATAACTTTCAAGAACCCGACTTCGACTCCTAATGCGTTTCATATGTGATGAGAACATTCTCATTGTAGAGGATAATAATTGGGTACTCATCCACCCAGACTGACACACACTTCCGGCTACCTATGACTTTTTTCCCCTCTACGTATTTTTATTTTTTCTATTTTGTTTTGTTTTCTATGTTGTTCTGTCCAGTGTATGTTTCTTTTTCATTTTTATTTGTTTTTGTACATGCTATTTGCTTTTGTGTCCTGTCTTAAAAAATAAAATTCACCTCCATCCAAACCGGAAAGGAGCCAAACGGCTTTAAACACGGGGATGCAGGTGCTGTAATGTAATGGCACAGGTGTCATCCTCATCATTTGACCGCGGTTCGAAAGATAAAGTTCGTCCCAACGTTAATATAACTAAATTGACACAGATCTACAATTTGTCGTGTTCAGATTACATAATGAAATCCATCCCTTTAGCATGTTGTGCTTTTGAGATACCGCGTTCAAATACGCACAAATTGAACGATCAGGAGACCATCAACCCATTGAAAGGTTCAGTTCAAACATGATGCTCATCTATAGTTGAAATTGATGAAGCGATATGCCAGGGTTCATCCATCTAATTGACTGTGTTCTTCAGTTCTAAAATTTTAAAGTATTTAACAGTTTCAAAACATTTTAAAGTATTTCATCTTTTAAAATTAAATAACAGTACCAAAGTAATTAAATTTGTTCAAATGACATAAAATATTTAACTTCTATCCATGTATATAAAATCATAATTTACTCAGCGCATCTAACAGTTATTAACACTTTTTTATAAAGCCTTAATCAATACAAACTAAACAAAAATAGTTTTACATTATAGCAGTGTCGTATATAACAGTATTTGTTTCAACATATTAAAATGTTAAACTTCTCTCTATGTAATTAAAACATATTATTTTAGTTTTGTTTTGTGTTTGTATATGATCCCTTTTCAGATAATCTTGTATGTCAAACAATAGCAGCCTCGTCTCTGTGAGGGAGGCTCCGTCTGCAAACAAATTATTGTTATCAGTATAAGCAATAATGTAAACCAAATCGATGTAACATTTTGTTAACTCGATGTAATTTTTTGTGTGGAATCCACAAAGATTCTCTACGCACAACCATCCAAACTGCAAACCGGAGATTCTTATCTCTGGAGTCAGGGGTGTGTCGTAGTGTAAAGTAAAGCTCTCGAGTTCACGTGTATTGGGATAGACAGACGGATTTCATCCAAAGTTTGACATAAATCTACAATTTGGGTATAAAAATGATAAACAAATTTCATTCGTCTAAATCCTTCCGTTTTTGTGTTATCGTGTTTACACCCAAAATCTTTTTTTAGGGGTAGCTGAGGTGTCAAATGGGAGATCCATTAAGATCTCGAGGTCGAATCTTTTTGGCGACTACAATGTTTCCTCCTTCTGCGCTTCTTTTTCTATAAAAATAAAAACTTTTCACATGTCTTCTGGGAATTTATATTAACAACATTTGACTTGAAATGTTTGTAAAGAAATGCACTTTAAAATAAAATTCAATAACATCATCATATTCAGTCGTATTCTTCTTTAAAACATTGATTTGTTTACTTTAATAAGTCACAGTAGGGCTGAAATCGAAATTGAACTCTATAATTTATACATAAAATGAAATAAAAATTTATATATATATATATATATATTTACTGTAGAAACGATGTTATTTTACAAAACTGAAACACTGTTTGTTTTATTTTTTTTTCGTTGTATTTTCAGATACCCTAGGGAAAGAAAAAATAAATGAAAGAAAAATTCTCTTTAATGATTTCATTCTTTCAACTTCCACTTGAAATTGCAAAATTGCTCATAATTAAAACAATAAACAACGTATCATATCCGTTTTTCTTAAAGGCTTTCGAAGTCTCAGTGTGAAACCAACGAAGAAAAGAAACATCGGCGGATTTGTTCTTTGAAGAATTTTATACTTTCAGGAAAGAGCTACCTGAACAGAAAAAAAACAAAAGAAAATAGATAATAAGATAAATAATAATATGTTGTTTACATTATCCACAAGTACATACATGCATTGTATGAAATTATTTACATTGCTAAATACGTTGATCGCGTTATCCATAGTTTAACACATTATTCTCAATGATCGTTGCTAAACGCCTTGTTTGCATTATCCGCAGTCTAATGCAAGTCCCCATGACTTAATGCCATAGTCTTAAGCTGGGCATTCACGCTATGCCATTTGTACCAAGACCGGTTTTTTCCCCACCCATTCAAGTCAAAGATTAGGCACGTCATTCACGGATGTTCCATGGTTTGTTTTGATATGCCTTGTTTGAGAAGGTTGAAGTCCCAGAGTTACTCCAACCCAACTCCTCCTCCCCCACACGAGGAATTTCAGAGTTTACTAGCCTCGTTGAGGGGTCCCAATATATGCAGAAACTTTGTTTTCTCGCTACCCTCGCAACGGGGTTTCAAAAAGCCATCCGGCCAAGACTACAAACTATTCGGAATTCCAAACATCCAATCCATTTGCGCCAATTTTCATTGGGTTTCAACAGTGACGAAAAGATTTCCCTTCCCGTGTTCCAAAAATCTTGAAATTGGGCAGCGGTGAATGCTCCGCTTTAGTTTTGGGGCCGGAGGGTTGCTTGTTCGACACCCGATTCCACGGAAAGTCCGCCGTATATGGAGGTGTGGCGCACATTAAAATTACTGAGGGTTAAATGACCTTCCGTTGTTTTTTCGTAAGATTTCATAGTTATTAAATATGTTAGTATATTATTGACAATTTTCCTTTTAGCTGTTTAGCTTACACAAACTTATTTTGAAACAAGTAGTACGGCAAAACAAATGCATGAACTATTGATATTGTATCAAACACACAAATCTCTATAATAAAATATCAATTCTAGGAAAAATTACTCATTTAGGCAATGCTAAATAAGCTATTTTTAAATAATCTTCTATCCAAACAATAAATTATCTCAATAATTCAATTCTATTTTCAATAATTTTTATCGGTTTATTTTTTTAAAGATGCAGCCAATTAGATAATTACAGCTTATGCCCAAATAAAAAACTATGCCATAGTGTCGATACATCATAGGTTATCGACCTTTCCTTCTTTACTGAAATTCATGATTATTTAAATTGCAACATCACTCGCATATTTTATGTAAAGGAATGCATCCGAAATAAGAAAAAATTTCCATTTTATGAATTTTGAGTAAGTTGCTGATTGAAGACACAGTAGAAGAATACAGCTAATATCTTTTAGTTGATATTTTGCGAGATTTTTGTTTTCTCGAATTATTAACACTCTTCTCTTTTTTTTCCTCTGCGGAAAAGTTTAATAATCATTAAATAACAAAGAAACAAAATACATTTTAGAAAATAAGATCAGTTTAAATACCTCAGTTGAAATTATGGAAACCTGTATAGAAGCAATATTTTTGCAATAAAAATATTTTTTTCAAATAAAATATTAATTCATAATTGGTCTTTTAAGAAAAGGAGAATAGCGAAACATGGATAGTTAATGGATAAATTCAGGCCACAAAGGGTATAGTTTTGATTATGTCTTGCCCTTGACAGAAAATTAATCCTTATTAGAACTCCGATGGCGCGTGGTCTTTGAAAAAGTGCGCCATTCAAGTTCTTTTCCATTTTGATTGTGTTTCCTTTTATTTTCTAATTGCTTTCTTTTATGTGTTTTAATTATTTTAATTTTTAGAAATGTTTTTGTTGTTTTAATTCTATAGTGATTTGTTGGTTAATTGTAGGACAATTTTGTTGATGCAATCACTGGATGCTGCTGCGTTGGGCGCGCAAAAGGTGTATTGTTATCGTTATCGTTTACTTCTTCTGTTTCTTCTGTATATTTTCTTTTTTGTTTTCTATTAGCGGATAGCGAAAACTATTTTAAAAAGTTATTCTCATCCTTTCAACACCAAAAAATCTGATAACTCAAGGATAAGCCAGCGAACATTTTCTTGATCATTCTGTTAAAAGCTTTTAGCTAAAAAGGCAAAATTACTAATTGAAGAAGAATGAAAAATTAAGGAGAATTTAACATGCACAATCGGTAACATACTTTTAAGTGAAGTACATTTCACCTTTATCTCAAATTTCCCGACACATCAAACAACGGAAGCACTTAAACTCTAATTTTAAAAGTGATTCCTTTCACTTTAAGGTAACCTTTTCGTTATTAAAGAACAGAATTCCAACTTGAACTTATAATTAATTCACCAAAGTGGTTCTTAAAAGGAATCCGAAGGCGCAAGGGCGCTATTTGTATTCAGCGATCACAAATTCACTTTTAAACTTTTACTTCTAAACGAAATTTTAGGTAAATGTTCATCTCCCTTCAAATACAATGTTCATTATCGCCATCAAACATTTAAAGATAATTTCAAGATGTATTAATTCCGTTATGACTTTTCGGAGGTAAGTGCTGGTAAAAAATGTATCAGCATAATTATTACTTTTCAACTAAACTAAACTATGTGAAGATCTCGACCTCTTCTGGAGTGGGGCATGCAAAAGAGTTTTTTCTTGTGTATATGTACCTTTCAGGCGCTGATTCGGTCTCTGACAAAGAAGCCACCGATATGGGTTGTGACCATCAGCAATTGAAACTTTCGGATCAACAGACGTTAGGAAAAATAGTTGATGTTATTGTCCATTTCGTAACAACTACCAACGAATCGATTAGGAATTAACTTTTCCATTTAAAAAACAAAATTGGAAAAAATTACCTCCGTAAAAGCTGACAGATCCATGCAAACACAAATTGTATCCTTTAAGTTAGAAATTTTCGAATAAAGTATTTTTTTAAGGATGATTACTAAAATTCATTTGGTCAGAGATAAGAATTAGTTTTTTTTATTTTTTTAATATATAATTTTAAATTCGAAACAGAAATCCCTTTAGATTGGCCACCCCTCTGAACAGCTAGTTTTCCTTTAAACGGAGGGTGGCCGCTGTAGGGAGGTTTCATTGTATAATAAATTAAAGGGAGTGACGGATAAAAATTACTGTAATCTATAATTCAAACTAATGCTTAAATTTGTTCTTCTCGCGGCCCCTTTTTGGCTGCAAAAATACTGCAACCCTTTTTACTATTCTTAAAATTTAAGACTATGCAGAGAGTTTTAAAGCATTGCGGTTTTCGCGTTTTTTCTTACTTAAAACCAAAACTATTGTATTCTTATGCATTTATTGCTTTTTTTTGTATATTTCATCGTTTTTGTTTTGTAATTCCTGACGAAGACTAAATTGCATATTGTCAAAAAAAGGACGACACAGGAAATCACGTTTATTTTCATCAACATTTTTGGTGGTTTTAATTGCATTTGGTCTAGCATATCTAACAAAGTCAAGGACTCTTGAGAAAGGGGAAGTGTGACATCTTCTGTTGCTCAAAGCGGCCTTTGAGTACTTGGCTTGAAGTCTGACTTAGTATCGATATATGGAGGATGGTTATCTTTCTGAAGGACTTGCAGGGAAGTCAAAACTCTTGAGAAAGGGGAAGTTTGGCATCTTCTGTTGCTCAAAGCGAACTTTGAGTATTTGGCTTGAAGTCTGACTTAGCATCGAATATGGAGGATGGTTATCTTTCTGAAGGAATTGCAGGGAAGCCAAGTACTCTTGAGAAAGGGGAAGTGTGGCATCTTCTGTTGCTCAAAGCGACCTTTGAGTCTGACTTAGCATCGATATATGGAGGATGGATGTCTTTCTAAAGGACTTGCAGGGAAAATTGGCCCTGATTTTTGTTTCACTTTTAGGGCTCAAGAGCCATCCCGACTGCAGTGAGCAAATGGGTTCCCCATTGCAATAAATGAAATTCCTCTTCAGGCCATCAGTTTTGCATAAGGCCGGTTAAGAGCACAGTCAGAGGATGGAACCCATACCCTTCTTCCTCCGATTCATTCTCCTCAGCCATGACATGCCTTCACCTAGTAGAAAAATGGTGGGCATTACATCTTGTGATATAAATAAATATCCAATATGTGATGCACTGTAATCTGTCCCCATTGATACATATTTTTATCGTATAATGCGTTGTTAGAATGCGCAGTATAAAATGAATAATATTCTAAGCTATTTCTTTATCTGATTATGGCGAAGAAACTAAGATGCAAGCCAGATGCGAAAACATTTTATTTCCAAAAATGAGCCAACTACTACTACTTATATATTTATCAATTCTAATCATGTCATGAGCATTCCTTATCAGAAGCTAACTTGTGGAACTCTAGCCAATGAACTCGATAATAAAATTATAATAAACTGCAAATTAAGCCATTGCAATAAATGAAACCCTTCTTCTCATATTGTATTACAGAAGCATTTCAATTTTTATTGAAATCGTATTATTTAAAGCAGGAAACCCAATCAACTGCAATAATTGAAGTACGCGGAAAATAATGGCTTTCATTCAACTCGCAACAACTTCTATTATATTTAAATATGCGCTTACTTAGGCATAAAACAAATTTTCTCTTTCACTGCAAAAATGTTATTGAAACTAAATCATTCCCGCGCGTCTTTTAACAGCACATAGACGTCGCCCCATGGTACATAAAGGAAGCAACATTAAAAGCGTCAATTAACACTGCGAGAACCTCATTTCCACACTAGAGCACGTCCATTCCCGCCATCACCTTTATCAATTCTCGCATTAAATAGCTAACTAATAACGGCTTTTAATGGAATTATCACGGGAGAAATATTTAATCTCCAAACTCTTCGTATATATATCTCTCCCCAGAATGGTCGTAAGCTCTATTTGATGTCGCTCCTGACTGGTTCGACACCGCTAACGCGGCAGTGCTCGAATTAAATCAGAAACTGAATTAATGAAATGGAAGAGGTTCTCTCTCGGGCCGAATCGTTCACAACGGGAAATGGCAGTTCCATTTACACCTTTTAAACGCATTTTTCAAACAGTTTCTCCTCNGTTATTATATCGATTTTTTAAAAAATAAAAAGAGTTTCACTAGCTTACTAGGTATTGAAAATTAAAGTTTCTTTTCAAAACCGGAGTGTATTACATTATTTCTTTTTTTGAATATGTAGAACACTATGCATTGTTAGAATGGAATATTGTTTAATTAGTTAGTAAGCATTTTCGTGTATTTACTGTCTCCTAAGTTATTAGAGAACGGTCTTGTTTATTTAATTTGACTTGCTTCGTGTTTGTGAAAAAGAAATTTTGTAGTTGATTTTTCGATTATAGCCTTATATGCTAGAGTTTTGAATTTTTTTACACGTGTGTTCTAGATGACAATACAGTATTTTAATATTTATTGCAAATTGCAGAACTTATTCAAAATTAATCGATTAATGTAATTAAATTTTGACTCCATTCGGAAGGAACCATCTAGTAGCGAATTTGAGACAAATGTTTTACCAAATTCCATAATATTTATAATAATGAATTACAAACTAAAGACTAAAAAGTAGTTATAAAAAAACCGACTTTTTAGCACACTGATAAAATAGTGTTTTTAAACATATTTTTATTAAATTTATTTTATTTTTAAGCCTCCTTGGTGTCATTCTTAGTAAAGATTTCTTGCCGAAGTGTTGTTCTACTTCTAATTTCAAGGGTCGCTGTGGAATAATGGTATCTCTTTGAGGATCCCCAGGTTCGACACCGGATTCCACAGAATATCTCCCGCATTTAGTTTAGTTTAGTTACATTAATGTCCCATTTTGAAGCTACATTTGGGAACGGAGCTCAGCATTTGTAAACTTGGGTCAGATAACCAGACCACATCTGTGCCCTTTTCTAAACTACCACACCACATTAGCGGAAGGGCATCTAACCATTTAACCCTCGAAGGATTTGATGTGCACCAAACCCCCATATACGGCGGGTCATGGACCTTGGAACAAGAGGGTCGAGGGTTTGAGAAATGATTCCACCGAAGATCCGCCATACAAAGGAATTGGTGCACATTAAATCCGGGTTGCTTTTTCTCCCGACTGAGCGCTCAACGTTGATGAGTGCGTAAATTTTGATCCTTGGGAGGGGCAAAACTCTATGCAGCTCTGGTCTGTCTGTCTCTTAATTGATTCTCAATCTTCCTTTTAAGGTTTTTATTACTTTTTGCCATTTTTGTTGATCATTGAACTCTCAAAGTGGAAAAGTAAGCCAATCAGAATAAAAACGAAAATACAAGATTTTAAAATAATTTCAGAGGGAACTGCAGCTCTGCAGCTCTAATGGACGAGTCGCCACTGATTACGAGCTTCATATCAAAGTAGCTTTCTTGTAGCTTCAAAGCAGGATGCTAATCTAAATAAAACATAAATTTTTCCCAAATATTATTAACTACACGAAAGCGCAATAAAAACATGTTATTTTTTAACTGAAAATCTGTTTCTTAAACAACATTTTTTCCAATTGATTTAATTTTACGTGAAAACAAACTATATAACATAGAATCATTCATTATTTTAAACTTAACTTCTAAACTATAACAAAACTATTGAAAACTAAGCTTTCTAATGTCAGTCTTACTAATGAGATACTTTTTTTAAGTCTCAGATGAAACAAATGAGTACACAAGCAATCTTTGCTACGAAAAATAAAGACACTAAGTGTATAAAACTAGATATTGATCGCTTTACCGCTGAGACAATTATCGATCTCTTTACAAGTAATATTGTGAAAGGTATTTTTGCTTCTCATGAGAAATCTATTAGCAGAGATGATAATGATAATAAAAAATTTAAATTTGTAACGTCTCCTTCAATATTTAAAAACTACTGCGATTAATGAAGGGAACTAAGGGAAGAAAAAGCCTCCTAGTAAAAATAAAAAATAAATAGGACTACGAATTACTTTTTACGTAGAATTGTGAATGCATTTCTTAACTATTTTTCTCTATTAATCCATTATCGCACAAATTAATTTAAAACATAGATTTCAATACATTTCTAATAAACTAGAAGATTTGTGCCCGTCTAAGACGGACTTTTAGCCTGCAAACCATATCTCAGAACTGATTGTAACAGATTTAGTCACGAAAGATGTAGCCTGCAAACCATATCTCAGAACTGATTGTAACAGATTTAGTTACGAAAGATGTAGCCTGCAAACCATATCTCAGAACTGATTGTAACAGATTTAGTCACGAAAGATGTAACACAATATCTCATGCACATTTGCAGAGTGCTTAAGCAATAAATGAAAAAAAATGACAAACAGGATTGATGAATCACTTGGCACTAACTTTCGTTTTGTTAAAAACTTTACTTTTAACGATTACTTTCGTTTTACCCGAGTAAAAATAATGCAAAATCCACTAACAGAAAAAAAATGCATTACCAAATCTCTACTAAAAACAAAAGAAAATGGGTGTGTTGGAGTTCTATAGGGCAGACCGCTGGAAATTCAGAATGACGACACTTTGATTTCAAAATTTGGCTAACTGAAGGTATATGTCAATGGAAAATGGCTTAGGAATTTGGTAAGGTAATCTTATCAACATTTTATCTATAATATAATTACGCTCTGAAATCTGTGACGGTCACGTGCTTTGGCAACGTGTCAAAGAGATTCAGACGATGAGTCAACAAATTAGCATTCACTATACACGGGATACTGTTTTGATTCTGTCATGATTTAATATCAAATAGGAATTATGAAAGGGTTTTTATAGCTGAGATTAGCAGTTTCTTTCCTTTGTTTTATTTTATGTTGATTCATCGACGCGAAACTCCGTTAATATCAAATAGAAGTTATACTAGAATTAATTTAATTTTCCACTTCTCGGAGATCTTTGCTTTCGTTTTCTCTAAAAAGGTTCTTGCTTTTTCGTTCTTCATTTTGGAATTGAATATATATATGTAATAATCTCACTTAATTTTACTTTAAATTCTAATATCATATATTTTAAAATCTTAGTAAAGACTTAATGTATTCCAAAATTACTTTTCTTAAACTCCAGTTTCGTTTTATTTCCCGCGCTGGAGGTATATTAAACCTCGCATTTTGGCATATTTATTACTAAAAGAATATTCTAATTACTTCCACGCGCCCACATAAATCGCGAAATCAGCGACTTGTTGCCGCCATACTTTTCCCTAAAACACTTAAGTAATTTACTAAAATTAGCTATTATTCCCTTCACTTTAATCACGTGCCTATATGTTAATCCCTTATCTGAGAGAATTCAGGGATTTGCTGTTCGCTTTTGACTTGAAAACCTAAATTAAGATACATGTATGTCAGCCACTCTCCTGAAATTGATTTAAATATTTGATAATAAATAAAAATTAGTTAACAACTCGGAGTGTTCCTTATTTAACGACTACAACAAAGGAATCATTATATATATATTGCATGTTATATTTTTTCCTTACCGTTCTTATACTGAAAGGCTCCCTTTACTTAAAGATTTTCATTAATCAATTTGGCATTTTTTTCCCCTTTTGTATTTGGTAGGGAATTTTTTTCTGTTAGTGGATTTTGCATTGTGTTTACTCGGACAAAACGAAAGTTATTGTTAAAAATAGTCATTAACGAAACGAAAGTTAGTGTCGATTGATTCATCAGTTCTCTGTTTCATCCTTTTTTTAATTTCTTAAACACTCTGCCAATGTACATAAGATTTCCTACTTCAACTTTCGTTAGTAAATCTATGACAATCAGATCTGAGATATTGTTGTCGAGCTAAAATCCAGTCTCTTAGACGGGCACAAATCTTTTAGTTCATCAATAAAATTCATTAGTTAAAAAGATATTAAACTAGGGGTTAGACTTTAGCACTTTCTGTGCAAAAGGAAACAGTTTGAAGAAATTGCTGTTTAAACATTTTAAAAAATATATTTTCTAACGTGGGTGTTAAAGTAAATCTCTTACTGTGTATAAAATTCTGAGAAATAGAAATCCTCGGTTTCTATTTTGAAAACTCAGAATTTCCCATGGGTAAATACTGAATTTAGACAAGTGGCATTTGTCCTCGAGCTTCAATATTTTTAACAGAAAATATTTATTTCTTTACCTGAACAATAAATTTTTAGGAAAAACGGGTGTTTTATACAGTTTTCTACAGGCAGAAGAAATTGAATTTTTATCTTTCCTCAGTAAAGTTCTTGAAATTTTCATCTTTCAAGACGTGAGCAGACAGCCAGATTTTCATGAAGTTTACTCTGTTATGCTCTATGTTTTCTGATGTTTACTCCGAGTAAACAGTTTCTTGTCTTCGGTGTTTCGAGA
>BGPR01000581.1:464571-499621 GCA_013235015.1 Araneus ventricosus
AAAAAGCGATTCCCAGAGCTTGTTGTATTCTTCTGTTTAGGCTTTACAGAATAAACACCAATTAGATGCACAGCAAGTCAAAGAACCAAATCGTAAGATTATAAACAAAAAGGTCAGAGCGCAACTTACGTACCTTTAAATTCGTGCCGTCTCATCTGTCATCTGAAATCTATTTGCCCCTGGGAGTTTAAAGGCGGATATTTATTAACCACCTTTGTCCAAGGCAGAGGATTTCAATTTCCCTCGCTATTGATTTTCGGATGATGAAAAGAAATAGAGACGAGAAGAAAAGATACAATTACACTTGCAAATCGCCTCTAGGTACACGGCGTACAATCTTTTCCAATCTTTTATTTACTTATTTATTGAGCCTCCAGATAAAATTGGTATCATTTTGTTTTGGGTACATCATTAGCTTGAAGACTTTCAATGCTGGAGGTAATTTATTGCTTCGATTTGGAGAACTTTTTTGTAAGGGTAAAGGGACAGAGAGAATAGCTTAATTCAAAGTAAGGTTGTTCTTTTATTTAGGACACAATGTAGTTCCATCGTTTCTTTCAATACTTGATGTATTTATTTCGGAGGACAAGGAGTTGTTTATTTAAAGATTTTGTGCGACAGACGTGAGGTAAGAAGGGTAAACAGATTAACAGCAGAGAAGATGTTTGTCATATATTATGAAGTGACTGAAAGAAGTGATATTTATTTATAAAGTAGTTATTAAAAAAGATTGTTATCATATTATCATGTTATAAAAACGAGTTTGGCTGTCCTTCATATATTGAAGATGCACTTGGAAATATATGATCTTTTCTATATCTTTACAAAGTGTTTGTTTCATTCGCGATTATTTAATCAAATTGTTAATTCATTGTTCTTTAGAGTTTTGTTTCTGTTGGAGGAAAAGTAAGCTTAAAGATTTTTAAATCTTTTCCCCCTCTCAAATCTGTTAGCAGACAGGGAAACAAAGAAAGAAACAAATCTATGAAAATATTTAATTCACCATAAATGCAGTGAAATTAAATTAAAAAAAATTAACACTCACGAATTTTGACTGGAAAAATTCGGCTATAAATCTTATTAGATTATCGGAAATATCTTATCAGATTCACATTTAATAAAATCGAAGGTTGGCAACATACCTCAATGAAACTAACACGTCCTTTCGCGCTCCAAGAATTTTTGAATAAAAAATATACATCTGAAACATATAAAAATATCTTCTTGTTCAACTATTCATGCTGGTAAATTGAGAATCCCCATTTTCAGCGAAATAAATTTCTACATAGGTATTATCTCGTTATCAAACGTCAACAGCCTCAGCAATAAAAATTGTTTAGGAATAAATTTGACCTTCGTTATTAAAACATTTCCACACCCGTTTCAGTATTAGAAATTTTCCATTTAAACATTCGTCTTTAGCTTTGTGCTTATTATTACGAACCATAATTCTGTTCTACTGTTACCTGTAGGATTGCATAGATCTTAAAATAAACTCATAATTTATTGCCTCTGAGGGGTAAGAAGCCTGTCAATTGTTTCATCTGCCCCATGGTTTGAGAGCAATGTCCTGTACACTCCACAGAAGCATCTCATTCAATCCCAATGATTTCCCAAAGGTACTTCCACGAATGATCCTTTGAGTACAAAAGAAATAGGTGCATATACTCTGCGAATATATCAGAGGCCCAATCGTTTTCCTGAAATGTAATGCAACAATTACGTTATTAGATTTTTTCACGTTCTATAGCTTTGATGCGAATAAGAACGCATTGATAAATCGTCATGCCAAGCTTACTTATTTGTGTTAAGTAATTAGAAAAATGAACGAACGACTCAGTTTCATTGAAATTGCATGTTTAACGTTTTTGTCGTACAGGAAAAAGGGAAATCAAATAATTTTATTTGCGCTTCAGGAATAATCATTCATTCCATGACGAAAGTCGGAATACTAGAATAGTAGGTTTGTTCATTTGTAAAACTTCCCGTTTTTAAACTTAAGAGGCCGAGAGCTGTTAGTACCGGACTAAGCAATCCTGAACCTCAGTCAGATGAACAAGACAAAGCTTGAGTCCGTATTCTCTTACCTAAACTCCGGTGACATGCTAGTAGCAGACGTTTGACCCACGATGGCAAATTTAACGTGTGCTATGCCTACATACACAGCGAAGCTTGGATGAAATCCAGTTTCGAGCCCAAAGCCGTCGCAGAACTCTTTACTATAAGGTGTGCCCAAATGAAAAGGAGACTCAGTTATATGTAAAGAAATTTTAATAACAATATTTTAATTACAGTTCATGTGGAACAGTACAACTATAAATAATCGCCACTGACATTGCCACACTGATCCCAGCGCGTAGGAAGGGAGTGGATGGCTTCAGTGTAGAGACTCCTGGGTTGCTGACTGATCCAATTCTCATCTCGTCGTCTTCTGATTCTCTGACAAATGCTTGGGCACCCACTGTGCATAAAATTTGCTATAACCAAGCTTTTTGTGGATTATGTGATGCACAGTTTCTTTGCTAATCGACAGGTCAACAGCAACTTCAAGTGTGGTGATCCGACGATTCTGCTGTATGAGCTCATCCACAGCCGAAATCGTGGCAGTATTGGTCACAACGTGCGCCTGCCCAGGACGTGGCAAGTCCTTGATGTTTACGCGTCCCGCCTCATAACGCTGACACCACCGGAATATGGTGCACCGTGCGAGACAGTGCTCTCCGTGCACCTCTTTCATCCTGAGATAAATTTATGAAGCATGCTCCCCTTCTGTGAGAAGAAATTGGATAACTACTCTTTGTGCTGATCTGGAGGAATCCATCATGCAAAGAAATGCGCGAACAACTCCCCAGAAAGGAGGATATTGATGCGAAGCCGTCGTTAACTCCGCAGGTGCAACTGGGAATACCACCACACCATCTATTGGCTAGCACATTAACTCACTGGGATTTGATACAACGTCGATACAGCTAAGGTCTCCTTTTCATTTGGGCACACCTTATATAATATAAACATTATATTAATGCGTATCCTAAATATAACAAGGCTTGGAAGAAATTGTTGTCCCACATCTCCGTTCTGTATTCTGAGTATTACTTTATTTCTCAGAACTCTTAATTATTTCTAACAATTATCACCTAGATATGTTTCTATAAATTCAGGAGTCCGATTATTTCCAAGCATGCTTCAACACCACAGTTGATACCAGTTTACCAGACTGTGGTTTACTGCAATCACTCTGCTGATGGTGAATTCGTATTATATTAAGAGATTTTGCAACAATTTTCTTTTGTTTCGAAATTTTATACAAAAATTCAAACAAATGTTTTCAATTCTACCAAATGTCCTAATAAATCAAAATTTTAGGTTGATAAATTAGATTAACAGAAAAATGTTTTATTCAATCATTGATTTTTTAAAATTTCAAATACTGTTTTAACTGTATTCGTACTTGAATGGTCACCAGTTTGAATTTCGGTTTTCCACAACAAAATTAACAGCATATGGTAGATTATAAATATGAAAACCACTCGTCATTCCCTTCTTTGGTAACGATTTCCTTTCTGTGGAGTGTGTGAGGATTCAGAGCCCATCCTCATCATCTGACCGTAGTTGCTAGTAATAATGTGAAACACTCTAAATCTTAAAACTGGTTTGCAAGCCGTCAAATCAGATTATTTCAGAAAAAACTTTCAGATTTATTTCTTGAAAGAAATCAACAAAAATCACTCTAAATTCTCCATCTTGACCATTTCGACAGCCTAATTCAGATGATATGATATATGAGGCTGTTAAATTTTATCGCAGCTATTACGAGAATCTATTGTAAAGTAATAACAGACTGCTTGTGTTTATAGTAGTTTGCTGATCAGCCTTCAAAAATGCCTACTTTCATCATTAACTGACACTTTCTAATTGAGGATTCTTTTCTTTGTATTACAGACATAATCTCATAGAGTAAAGCTTTGAGTGAGCACAGGGATTGCTCCATCAATTGACTTTTGACTTCTTATTGACTTTTGCAGAAAAAAATTTATCTAAAACTATTTTTTACGTAATGGATCCTCATGTTTCAAATTACCTGATAATTCCAAGTTATTAATTGTTTGAAGTGATTACCATTTTCCCGCGTAGTAAGTGGTGATATTTTAAACTGGATTATTAATTTAGCAACACTTGAGCAAGTTTACATCATCTATTTTGTTTGAGGTTGCAGATTTGATATTTTAAATCGTATTTCTGGCTTTTTAAGTTCCTATATTGTAAATCACCAATTTACACCACCACCTAAAGCTGCAAATCTCCAAATCCAAGTAAATATTTTTGACAACGACATAACTTACGGTTGCCAAATATCCAACCGAAGGGGGAGGAGTCATTTCAAATATGGGTATAAGAAGTCGCCAGTTCTCGCTTCCCTGGAGGGTATAATAATGGTAGTAAGGCGTGTTGATCATGGCCACATTTCCAATGATTGGACTTACCTCCCACTGGAAGGATTGGTACAGGGGTCGGAGATGGCCACATTGTAACAGTACCCGTGTTATTGTAGCGGCGATCTTGTCCTTCAGTAACCCGGATGCTTAGGCAGGCTGCGATGTATCTTTTCTGCCTACAGTTGCCAACGGTAAGTATTAGTAATACACTATTGGTGACTCGAGCCAAAAATATTTTCTTTAACAATGACATTCTGCAACAGTAAAGTAGAACAAAGTGAAAATCTAAAACAAGATAGAGGATTCTGTCTTTAGATTCTGTCTTTACACTTTATCAAGAGTCACACAAAGCAAATATTCAAACAGAATTTTTTTCTGTTAAGGACTTGACATCAGTCTACAATTTAAGACCCTAATGTGACCCGAAAAATCCTGAAGTGGAAGAGCAAAGAAAAACATCCCATAGATATTAAAAAATATGAAATAACAACTCAAACAAAGAAAGAAGAAAAACTTTCAACTTTACTTCGCATGCTACTACCGGCATTTTAAGAATTCCGCCTCTTCAACAGGTGGAGCACAGCCCTTGACTTGCATACTTGCAGAATATTGTGCGTTTGGCGTAAAATTTGATGCTGATTTAGAATTTTGATGTCAAGAACATATATCAAATTTCATTTATCTATCTTTTTACATTTTTGAGTTATATCTTGCACATATCCACAAACGGACAGAGCGGCGGACAATCGCAAGTCCAGAATCCACAGGTCAATTCTTCTGATAAAACGGCATACCGAATTTCATCCATCTAATTCGGTGTGGTTTTTGTGTTATCGTGTTCACATGCACGTGGACGTACAGAATGTCTCCACATGCCCCCGTACCTGAAGCCCGTACAGAAACCGAACCGGTTGAGTGGACAGGCGACAACGCATACGGGCAGACAAACTTCCGTTGGACCGATTTCATCCAAATTTTGGTAGAAATATACATTTATGGTATTTAGACCACGTACTGATTTTATCCTTCTATGAAATCCGTTTTTGAGTTATCATTGTCATGTACATACAGACATAATTTTAAAAGCGTTTTTTTCCGAATTCAGGGTGGTCGGAAAAGAAGAGATTCATCAAACTCTTTTGACGAATCGAATTTTTTGACGATTACCGTACTTTCTATACTTCGTATACGAGAACATAAAAATGATTTTCTAAAAAAATAGTTATTAAAATAAGGATATCTTTGTCAGCCTTTTCAGAATATTTTCCCAGATCAAAAGCTTCAGAAAAGGGAAGAGTCAAATACTCATTGAGCACTAGTTATCAAATTCCAATCTTATCGTATATTTACTCTATGATGAGAATTTCTCTTAAAGTTCAGACGCGTGGCATCTGTCTTCAAAAGGTAGAGAGCTTGAAGCGTAGTCTTCATAGCAGCATTTGCTGAGCTGAAAATTGAATTCCAGAAGACGTCTGGAATTTTCATCTCCTGGTTTAATTCGCCCCAATGCACTCTTTGCTTCTCCAGCTATCTACCGTAAATATCTTTAGAGTGAATATTGCTTCTAAGTGTTCGTTTCGTCGACGGAATTATAATACCGTAAATTCTAATTTAGGTTGAGACGAAATGCTGCCATCTTCAAAACAATTTCTCCAACTTCTTCCAAGGCTGCTTTCATGGCTCAAGCTACAACTTAATAACAATTTAAAGATAATTAAATTATAATGAAACCAAAGCCTAAAAATGAACATTTGTTTTTACTTTCCCGTACACGAAGTACAGAAAGCGAATGCAACGCAAAAGTAAGCCGTAAAAAGTGATATACAGTTTCCAACACGTTTTCCAAGAATATTTTCAACGTTTCTGCCATGATTTGAACTTGAAATCCTATGTTAAACGGCAGAGTCGAAAACAAACTTGGCTAATGGTTGTGATATAATTTTAGGTCTTAAACGGTTTTTAGTTAAATAAAACTAAATATATTATGAATAATATTTGTCACAAAAGAATAAGTGTCTTATATACATCGTTGCATTCAAGTATCCTTCGTTAAGAAAGTTAAGTATAAGAAAATAAACATGTGGCGAGAGAAATTCTGTTCATAGAAATGTATATCATCAGGAAAAAGGGTGATAGAAGAAAAAGAAGTTTAAGCTCTTCAAAATTATGGAAGTTAGTCTAATGCGTAGAATATATTCTAGAATTGCAATATTATAAAGCATGCGCAAATTTAATTGCATTACCACAATCACCACTTTAAGAGTAGTCTCAAGATTTAATGTTGATAGTCAGGTTTCACTGTTTACAGATTGTTTTGAAACAGTTTCGTCTACTAAACGTATTTTATATTAAAAGATGTTTTTTTGAAAAAAAACCGACAGTATAGAGCTTTTAAAATTAACATGGCTGCAACCAATGAGCTCTGTAAAAATTTGCTTTTTAAATCATACTGTGAATCCTAATTCATTTTTCGAAAGTGGTGCAATTTAACCTCTTGCATTTTTATTGTAAACTTTGTTTAATGTAGTAGCCGGAGTATATGATATAACCATTACTGAGCCATACCACCGAAGTATATAATAACTGTAAGACTGCGTGCTCCAGACTTTAATGATTCCACTTTTTTGTTCACACTACTTTATTAATAGGAACTATATACTATTTAAATAGGAGCTATATACATATATACAATTACAATTCACGTTCAAGAGATTACTCTTAATAATCACTCTGCGTTCACCTCTGGAACGTCTACGAAAACGTGCACACTCTGTGCAGAAACCCATTTCTAATCATGGCGCCTACCACCTCGTGTCCCGCGCAACTGTTTCTACTACAATTCACTACACTTCTTTTGGCTGAAGGCCGGAAGAGTTACGCAGCGGTTGGTGGCATGACAATAACTATCGTATTTTTTTCTCATTGAAGTTTCTGCTATCAGTGCAGTGCATTCAGACGTGACGAATTTCATTTTCTTATCTTGAGTAAATGCACGAAAAGCATTGGGTAAATTAGAAATCTAATGCACCTAAAAGTGCATGTTTGCGATCACAAAGCTTTCATGAAAAGACAGACCTCATCAGTTAGAGTGATGTAAGATTATCGAGACGACGGTAAACAAAGTCAGAGAGAGAAAAATAAATGAAATAAACTTTTAAAAAGATATGATTGCTGTAGGGAATTTCAATACTCTGTTATCTAGAAAATTATTTCCAGTAGAAAAATGTTTTATTCATTTAGATAATTTAATGCTGATGCATTGACTGCATGCATCGAAGCGAATTTTACACACAACTAAATAACTTGGTATTTTACTTTTTAAAAATAGCTTCATTAATCTTATGTAACATTGCTTTTTCATATGATAAATTCAGCGCTAATTATTTCCAACACGAAAATATAATGGTCCTGTTGTCATGCGAATATTGTTGCATGGCAATAAATAGCAAAAAAAGGCGCAATATGACAGAAAAACGCACTATCATATGCCATCTACAAATCTGACTACATTTAACTTCTAATGCAGGAGAATTTTAAACTTTGAAGTGTTAAAATCTGTGAAAGAAGACATCCAACTCATAGTTTCACAGGAATTTTCATTTTTCATTGTTGAACAGCGGAAAAACAAAAGAAAATATTGTTAAAGTTATTAGCTGCATATTACCATACTATTGTAACTACTTAGATAGTGACCTGCTAAAGCACGTCATGTTACCATAATTTATCCCCATCCACACGATGTAATTATTTTATTTCAAAGTTTTCTTAGTGTCGTAACGTATACTACGACATTTCTCGCAAAAATATGCTAGTGTGCAGAACTTAAGCAACAACTGCGTTTTGACAGTAATTTCTCAAGAACATAGAGACAATATCTTGTACTTTAAGGATGAAGAACGTGTATAACAGCAAAAATGAATATAACGCATACACTTTAAAAAAGTCCCGTAAAATTTACGGTTTTAAGCTGGCAGCTGGGTTGGTTGTGCAAAACTGTAAAAGTTACGAAGTAAATCCGTAGGCACAACGGTTTTTTACCATACAGGAACAAGTTTTTTCCGTAAAAGTTACGAAGTAAATCCGTAGTCACAACGGTTTTTTAGTATATGAAATCAAGTTTTCTCCGTAAAAAATAAATCATCGAAGTAAGTGACGTCATCGACTGAGTTGAGTTGTTTTTCACCTGTTCGAGTTGAGTTGAAACGTTCCGATGTGTATTAGCAATTAGGAATATTATTTAATCAAGGTTAATTATTAACTTCAATTACTTTAATTAATCTAACTTTTAATTGAACTTACTTCGACGATTTCGATGGTGACGAAACTTCAACCTCCTCCAAGCCGGGGATCGAAACCGCGTTCATAGAGTTATCAGACAGTCGCTCTAGCTACTACACTACCGGGAACTTCATACACTCTGGTAAAAATAAACTCTTTGAGTTTTAAAGTCGCTATAGCTCTAGTGGCGCCACCTAGTGGTGTAAAAATTAACTATTGCCAGAACACGTGTTTTAAGGTTAGCTTTTATGAGTGACAACAGGTTACTGCTACATGTATAAACAGTTAGACCATGCCCTGTTTAATATGATATTTCATTTATTTCTTTGTTTTAAATAAAAAGGTTTTTTAATGTGTCAATTTTCCTACTAAAAGATACGTGTTTCATATGGAAAATGGTTGATTCTGAATCGAATGAAATTAATTTTTTTTCGCAAAATGTTAAAAGCTACATTATTCTTCAAACTTCTAAGCTTATTTTGAAAATTAGAGAAAGTATTAGTGGGGATATATTTTTTCTTCCTAAATTCTTTCTTTTTTTGTTCATGCATAATTAAAGTCAATACATTCTCTTATTCCACTATAGCGGAGATGGAACCCTATTAAAAACATGAAATGAATGCAATAAAATTACATTTAAGAAAAGGGAAAGTTATCGTACGGAAAGCAATACCGTATGCGAAATATAGAATTTGAACTGACGGTTTTAAACCATTTTTGGCTGGAGCGGAAAACGGTGAAAAACCGTTTTGTCAACAAAACAGCTTTAAACTGTCAAATATACGGAGAAAGTCCGGGGGAAAAACGGATATTTTTTACAGTGTACAGTGTGAGATCAAACAATAAAGACTTTATCTAAAGAGTAGAGATGACCTTCCTTAACTGCAATGGTTGCTTGGCATCAGCATTCTATAGTCAGCACCAGGTTATCCAACAGTTGTTGAGGTAAGAATGTCCACTCCTCAATGAGCATCCGCGTCTCCCCAAAGCATCCCACAAGTGATTTAAGTCAGCGGAGTACGCTGACCAATCTATCCTAATGATATTTTTTTAGAAACTACTCAACAGCATGAGTATAATATAGACTGTCATTACCGTCCATAAAAATAAAGCCTTCACCAAGGGCACCTCGGAACAGATACACTTTCTAACAATAGCGATATTCGGTAACAGTTCCTCTATCAAAAATGTGGAACTAGATTATCCCGTTCATCATAATGCCTTTCCAGACCAGCATACTAGGACCAACACAACGGTCTCTTTCCCAGGTATAGTGAGGCGAAACCGTGCCCTACCTCTCTCCATATCAACCGGAGTTGAGAATCTCTTGTTGCACTGGAATGATTCTCATAAGTAAAGAGGATATGACTACATTGCTGAGATGTCCAGTCTTTGTGTTAAATACACCAGTGTAAACGGCGTCGCTGATGGACGATCTTCTCTGCCAAATGCTTCTTTCCATGGATCTTCTCAGCCAAATGCTTCTTTGCTGTCATAAATAAATACCAGCTTTAACAAGACCAACATCCAAACGATTAGACATCCCAAGCCACAACGACATTACATAGAGTGATTCCCTTCATAATTCATTTTTGTATCCTATTTTTCGTATCACACTTTTTGTATCACAGTATTGTGTTGTTTCTTTTGTATTTTTTCCAGATGTTTCATGTTTTAATACTTCACTTGTGTATTGCTGTTCTCGCGACAAGTTTGTATTACATCATGGCTTGTAAAAGAACTAATGGATTTCACCTCCATAGCTGCGACCTGTAGCAGCTACTGTCAACCCCATGTATCTATAACCTATTTTTTTGTTTTCAATAAATACCGAGAGAGCCGCCCGGGGGCTCCGTGGCGGGTTTGTTTTTTCTTTCCTGCTCTGTGTGCACCTCATCTGTAAAATAGCTGCCACGGCTACAAGGCACAGAGGCACAGGGCAGTGTTCTGTTCTGTCAATGGGATGCAGCTTTCAGGACGAAGACAGCTGTCGAATGGGCGACCTTTATAAAGGCGTCTCGCCACAATTAACTGCGATGTTGCTGTACACAGTTGCTCAGAAATGTTGCCTGCTGACTGGTGTCGACCTCTTTCCGCTTGCAGGAACATATATTGGTCATCCATTGGAGATAATTTTATTGGCCGAACGCCACCGACCTTTCTTACAGTTGTTCCCTTGGTTTGGAAGGTTTTCGAAGCTCGTGAAACGGCACATTTGTCTATTTCAAACTCATGGGTTGCACTCGTCACACTACGTCCCTCCTTGAGTTTGGCGATAATTCAATCACGTATAAAGTCGCCTAGATGGTTTCTTCTTGCCATATTTCCCCTACGAACTCAGTTGAACTCGCGAACAGTAACTGTCTTTAATAGCGGTTTTCGCCCTTTCAATTATAGCCTTGCACTGTGCTTGCTGATTGCAAGCGTTTTGCGTTCACTCACGTCACATGTGATATCTTGTTCCTGGTATCTGCATAAGAATCACTTTTTACTGTATTAGGTTCTCACTGCACTGATCGCAGCAAGCCTTTATCTACAATTTAATGGCTACCAGCTTAAAAATTAGGTTGCTGTTTAACTTTTGCACGCCAGTTTAATTTCATGACTATATAATAACAAGTAATGACAATTGTAAGTTCAGGTAATTTATGAGTACGAATTTTTGTACGTAGCAACCATTCGTATGACGTGATTTTGCCCTCATATACAGGGTGGTCATAAATTATTGAACCCATTTCAAAAATTAATGAAAAAAGAACTAATAACGTTACAACTACGGGTTTTTTTAAAATAAAAACTTTTTTCAAATAGGTGGCGTACCATTACGGCGTTCTAAATTTGTTACAGCGAGATATTTCCATACGCAATGGCTACCGATCAGCAGAAGCCGATGCGCGTTTTCTTGCTTCCTTTTTCAGTTTTTCTTGAAATATCGAAAACTATTCATTTTTCGAATTACAATTGATTGAACAAATTAAAGAGTGTAAAAGTCCCTCAAATATATGCTTTTATTTTTCATCTAGCTTTAATAGTTTTGCAGATAATGGCTCTCAAAAATGGGATATTCCAATAATTTATGACCCCCTAGACTACTGTAACGGCGCATTACCTATCTGGAAAAAACTTTTTCAAATGCTCTCTCAGTTAAAAAAACCGTAGACGTAACATTATAAGTGTTTTTTGTTCATTTTTGAAATGAGTCCAATAATTTATGACCACCCTGCACTGAATTGAGTGTAGCTGATGATTCCAGCTGTCAAATATCAATTGCCAATGTGGCCCGAGTTTATATCACGGAATACTTTTGTGAACTTGAAATCGTCAAAACGGCTAAGTTATCAGAAACTTAAAAAAACGAGTTTCTATAAGTTCTATATACAGGGTATACACAAATGAAGTGACACATTTCAAAAATTAATATTAAAAAACCTAAAAATAATGGAACCTCTTTTTTGAAATAAGAGCGCATCTCAAAAAGTTTTTTTTCAGATAGGTAACGCGGCGTTACGCCGTTCTAAATTTGTTACAGCGAGAAAATTCCGTACGCAATGGCCACCGATCAGCAGAAGCCGATGCGTGTTTTCTAGTTTCTTTCATTAGTTTTTCTTGAATATCACGAAAACTCTTCAGTTTTCACACTACATGTGAATTAACAAATTAAAGAGCGTAAAATTCCCAACAAATTCATGCTTTTATTTTTCTTCCAGTTTTTATATTTTCTCAGATAATGGCTCGAAAAAAATTTTTTATTGCCAGTAAATTACGACCTCCTAGACCAAGGAAACGGCATGTTACCTATCTGAAAAAAAACTTTTTGAGGTGCGCTCTCATTTAAAAAAAAAATTCGTAATTCCAACATTTTTAGTTTTATTATTATTATTATTATTAATTTTTGAAATGGATCACTTCATTTGTGTACACCCTGTACTTTAGCTAGTTCATTTGTTTAGTGGTAAAACAGGTCTGGTCTGAAGAGTAAAACCCGATTGAGTTATATATTTAACTCAGTTGAGGCTTGCACTTATAGTTTATATATTTTTGCTGTCTTTGAGATAGCACCTAAATATTTGATTAAACTATACAGGATGTTTCAAAATTCATGCAATCACTCGTTTATGCAGAAACATAAGAAATGGACACGAAAATTAAATTTTTTTACTTATAATAATACGTGCTTGGCGTACGTTTTTGGACGGGCTCTGTTGAGGACTTTTTCTCTCGTATATCTGTTAAGGTGGCGGCTTTGCGAAAAATACCTGGCATTTTAGAAAGAATACGCCAATCACTCCGTCAACGTTACCAAGCATTTATTACTGTGAATAAGCACAATTATGAACAGTTTTTATAAACATTGTTGTATAAAAGCTCTTTTAAACATTGTTGCATTGTTTTAAGCATTGTTGTTTTAAAGCTTTTTAAAAGCTCTCTTCAACGCTTTCTTTCAAAACATCCTATATACTTCTAAGAGTCTCTTTATCGGATTATAGATGAAGAATTGATAAGAAAATATCAAAAAAACATTAGCGCAATTTTCCAAATCATAGTTATTGCACAACACAGTTCTGAAGCACATTTACTTCCCTTAAATAATGTTTGAATAAAATGACATACATATTTTATTATCAGATTGATTTCCAAAGGAATGTAATTTTTTCCAAGTAAATATAATCAAACAATCTTGATGCATGATACAATCTTTTGATAAGCAATTGAGCTTATTTATGTTTGAAATATATTTTTTAACTTATGAAATTCTTTTGCAGGTAAGTCGATTTCCTTCATGTTTAACAAAATAAATAGATTAAAACATACTTTATTTATCGATGCTTCTAAATCACATCCATAAAGCGATAAACATATCAAATGAATTTCACAACGCTGTATAGCGCATTTGATCTTCAAAAAGTGAGTCAGTAATAACAAAATAAACTGCACAAAAGGGAAAAATCTTCTAGAGGCAAAAAACAACTTCGTCTCAAGAGAATGTATTTATTAAATTTAAATCAAGCGAAATTGAATCAATTTAACATTTATTCTAATACTACCTTATGAAATCCTAAAGGGAGGAATTTCTTTTCCAGTGATACGTAAGAGCAGAAAATGAAGAGAAAGAAAATATCGTCGGTGATATGAAAGCGATTTCTCAAAGAGGCTTCTGTGTTCTGATTCCCTGCGTCACACTGAGCTTTTTTTACACGGGGGTTGGGGAGAGTTGGGAGATGCGCTTTGTGTATCGCTGCCAATTTATTCTGAATCATCGGAGAATTTTTCGGGAGAGAGGCAGAGTTCCCTCACGTGGAAACTTCCCTCACCACTCTGCATCAACATCAACAACACAAAAGTGCACGAGCAGGTGATTCGGAGAGACCGCTCCAACGAAAGAAGTCACTCACGCGCAATGCGTTCGTTAGTGGTCCAAGTGCTGACATAGAAAACATTGGGCTTAACCTCGTATTTATATATATTCGTTTTATGGAAAGCAAAATATTAATATTATCACATTTGCAGCCACTGACTTGAATTGATATCATCCATATTATCCTTTCTGGATGATGGTGACGTAAATTTATAGGCTTTCAAATTCTCTGTCAGATTGCCGCTATTGTCAATCGATGCCATTTTGGAATCTGTTCATTACATTTATATTTTTTAGCTAATTGTGTACTCGGTAAATAAATTTCCCTATATTCATATTCAATGACTAAGAAACATAATTGGGAAGATTTAATAGCACTATACTATAGAGAAGTTCGCGCAGAAAAGAACGACGAGGTTTTTCTTTTTGAGATGGAATTTTATTGTTCTAGTTTTTGCAGTGTTGCAATTAATTGCGGACGGGGATAATTGAAATTTAAACTATATGTATTTGAGGAATATTATCATCGCGAAACGTTTTCAGCTTTGTAATTTGAATTATTATAACACAAAGTCATTTTCCTTCTCTGCCTTCTCTTTCTGTAATCTCTTTTCTTAAAGTGGTGAAAAATCTTCTTTGAATCAACTTTTATCTCTAAAATAGTTCTCTCAGTTGTACTCAAAACAGTAGTCAAAACAAGAAGTATTTAGGATGTAATGCTGTTGAGTTTATTGCCAAACTTCATTTGGAAACAATTCACTTCGCCATCACTTTATTTTGATAATCTCCAATTTTTATACTTCTAAGGTTAAAAACCAACTAGAAATGAATGAGAAATTCATATGATGTAATCACTCAGAAGGAAGGATTTCAGAAAGCGCGAACTAATTCCAGCTCTAAATGGAATCTTTATTGAAACTTCTCATACATCAAAATTCAAATGCATTTGCTTGAAATTAATTTATTTCTTTGTCATATACTTATATCTCACAGTCATGTAAAAACTTCCTAAGGGATAAGTACCTTTTCTCATTGAAGCTAACATAAATTGTGGAAGAGTTAATCAAGACTTTTGTAATTGATTATATATCACAACAAAATTTGCCTGCTCAGCAGAAATTGGAGTTTATTTATTTTTTTATACGTAATGGTAATATCTTTGCTTGTATCACGATTTCTTAAATTATGGTTAGCGATGACGTTGTAAAATACAAACAGTTTTTTAATTATCTACAGAAATCTTTCAACTAAGTCAACTTCTATGTATTTTCAATTGATGAATATTACCTAGCAACAAAATTTCCAGGAAATTATAATTTCTTAAAACAAAATGCTATTTACGACGTCATTGCGTCGTTAAAAATTTAAATAAAATAATTCTTAGGTAACACTGAAAGTTTTGTTTTATGAGAATATTAATTTTTTTATATTCTCATAAAAATCTCTCCAGTAACAAAAGTATGAACTTATTTTGTTACTTCTAAAAGAAAAAAATATGTAAGATGATTATGTATCTTATGCGATCGCATAATCATCATCTGATATAACCTTATTCAGCGAGAAGCTCGCTTTTTGACCATGTGATAAAAATACTTTCTTCAGAATTTATTCACATTAGGAAAAACATAGTCTTATAACATTTTAATTCATAATACATGAGCAGCTTCTTGTTTCTCTTCAAGTCTATGTGCCACGACATCTGGTAGTTTCTCGATTTAGTGGAAAAATGTCACTCTCAGATTTACAAAGTTTTAAAAGAAATTATTTCTTTTCTACACTGCTATGCAATTTATAATAAACTGTGAAAATTTGTATTATCCTGAATAGATTTGAATTATCCTGAATAGATGTGACATATAGATTTGTATTATCCAGAATACCTGTTTTCTGAAGTAGACGATTAATCTAATTTGAACTTTTATACTAGAATTTCATCATCATGTATTACATTTTCTATACAATATGTATTATATTTTCTGTTATTTCCTTAATGTGTATTTTATTTTTGCTTATGCTTCTTTTCCATTTGTACCTCGGTCAATAGGTAAATTGGCATATTTAGGTAAGATAGATATGTAAAAATACATTTATTTATTTTCATTATTTTTTAAGAAAATATTTGTTTAAAAGTAATAGAATTTCCAAATTCCAGAAGTATACTGATTGGCATATTATTCGAAATCAAAGATACTCAGTAGGAAAATACTAATGTGTAGAACTTTTATAACCATTAGGGATTAATTAATAAATAAAGATATCTTTTCTTATGTCAGGTAGCTCGAAATCGAAACTGGTACACTGACAAGGAATTGAGAAATTAAAACACTCACAATATCAAAAGATTGTTCTGGAGTAATACGTTTCCCACTAAGCGAGATGAAAGCATGTCGATATTTATTAAGTATATTTATAGATCTTATGGTACAGTTATTAGTTTGAAATTCAGAAGATTGCAATGCTATTATAAATTATATGGTCTAAAAATGAAAACTAAATACATGTACGCTATTACAATGGCTGAAGAAACTTGTCCATTAATGATTTAGAGTTCATGGAGAAAACGAATTGAAGTAAGTCGTAATTCAGGCTTCATAAAAAATATCGAAAGAGAAGGAAAATAAAATCAAGATGGTAGAAACGATTACCGCAGGTCATCTAGGTAATTATGATATATAAAATTGACGTTTGTGAATTACTTTTCATATTCCTACTCGAATTATTTTTTATCTTTTGTCATACAATTCTTCTTCCAATGAATTATGTTTGAACTTGTTCTTAATTCATATAAATGATCGTGTAATAAGGTCATCATCAGGAATTAAGCAACGAAAACCTTGATTTAATGCGGTAATATATAATTCTCCCTTTTCACCATGACTTTAGATAGACGCCGAAGAACGGTAAAACATTTCTACAGTTTTGATAAAATGGAAATAAATAAAGTTAGGAATTTTTCAAATATGCTCTCTTTTCTAACTTAAAATTTCTAAATAAAGCATAGCAATTCATTTATTTTCAATTAACACCATTTCTTTTCAATTTACCATGATTCAACTTAAAAGTAAGAAGTTCTAAACAAATTATATATCTGCCTTTTATGACTTGCTGACTTAATGAAAATTGCACAATATTTGTTGCTGTGAGACAAAGAATAAACATTCGTTACGAAACACTATGAAACACAACTTTAAAAATTAAAATTGTATATACAGCTCCTTTTTTTGTCTCAGCTGGTTTCACGAATGGTGAAAGATCAACTGTTACACAACTCAAGGTAGAATACGTTATGCCCATTATTAAACGCTGAATCGAAAACGAAATTAATTTGCACAATGCGTTTAAAAGGATTTCTTCGAGAATAAAATGAGATGTAATCCACATTAAATGAAAATTAATCTCATTTAAATGTATAATCTAAATCTCATTAAATGTATTTTTCGTGGAAAACCTCTCATCCATTAATTGATCCGAATTCAGTTACCATGAGATACGATAGCCTGGTGACAAAGTCTGGACTACGTGGTCGGTCTCAAGCAGACTAGTATTTCGATTCTATTAAAGGCATTCCTTATACGTGAGCCTGATGCATATTCAAATAGTCTTTGTGCTGCTTTGGAAGTTCGAGGAAGTGATTGAAATCTCTGGGCAAATCCATCGTCTTCGTCATTTGAACAAGGTTCAAATTTTCGAAGTAGATGCTCAAGAACCTTTATGTCGCTTTAAAACGGAACATCACTTTAATCAAATCATAATGCCTTGAGATATTAATATTCCTGATAAAAGGATGCATATTGTTTCGGGAATATATTTTTCGATCCATATAAAAACATAAGACACTTGAGGTGTTTAAATGAGTCAGCAGTTTTTGTATTTTAACCATTTCGTCCCGAATGGGCATATACGTCCCGGAGATTAGACTTCATTCCCTATCGGTAAATAAATCCCACTTTTACATGGGTTTTTATGTTTTCAGTGTTCTTAAGGAATTAGGTAACATTACATAGTTATGCCCGACCTAGCCGTAGCTGTGCCGTCTAAATGACACGACGGGTTGCACAAAGCAACCCCACCCAAACAATTCAACTTTCAACAATTCATTCTATTTACAAAGAGATGAATAGAAACAAAAAAAGAAAGTTCAAGGTGGAAAAGCAAGGTTAAACAATTCTTTGACAATATCAGAAAAGGCCCGCCAAAAAATTCAATTTTTAGTAAGTATTTGAGTTCTTTATTTCACCAATTGCTGGGCGAAGACTGCCTCAAATGTGCCCACTTCTGACACTCAAGGAGCACATGAAAAATAGAACCCTCAACTCTTCTACATGGGCATTGGGGATCTTTCCCCCCCCCCAAAAAAAGAATTAGGTAATAAAATTATGATTAAAGAAACTTGGAAACACTTTTAAATTGCAAATGGCGGACATGTTTTTGAGCACGAGCTCAAGTTTCAATTGGTCATTTTTTTAAATTTTACAGTAAGTGCAACTGTATTTATGCCATACTTAGTGTAAAATAATTCTTATTGTTCTTATTAAGTAATAATTTAGCCTTTCTGATATCAGATTTAAGAAACTTTGAATAAACTCTTTTTGTGGGATATATTGTCCCAATCGCATTCAACACTGGGACAATATATCCCATCAGTGGTCAAATTACTACAAGATTATTGTTGCGAAGCTGTAAAGTTGTTTAACTGACATGTTAATCTTATGGCAGGAAAGAGAGTTTTACAGATCTTTTACTGGAATAGCCCCAGTCGACTATACGATTGGGACATATTTTCCCAGGAGATCTCCAGGAAACTGCTAAGTGAAAAACTTTAAACTAATAGCATGCTTCTTTTAGTATGCCAACATTAAATTAAACTACTTTTCATAGATAAATTTTAATCATGCAAAACTCGAGACGAAAGGTATAAAGTTACTATTACTAATATTTTAATACTATCAGGACAGAGGTTAGTTGACAGTCTTATAAAGACTGCGGAGGCATCCCTCGGCTGTACGCCGCATGCATAATTTTCAAGGGAATAACAAAATCAACTATATTTAGTTCAGTTTAGTTACATTAATGTCCTGTTTTGAAGCAACACGATGGCTATTTTGGAAAAACAATCAGGTATGAGTTTGGTGATAAGTTTTGGAGCGTAATTATTATTCTGATCTATAACATCTGTTATACTGTTCTTTATTATTTTACTTGAAGTTAGACGACTTAACTGCATTAAATAAAGTCAAGTGTCATCTTTCCAAAGGTTACACTCATCAAAGCTCCAGTTACATTTGTTGATTGCATACGAAGAAACTCGATAGCTACAAATATGACAAAACTATTTATTTTTCGTGCCATAGTGTCTCTTGGAGATATAAAAAATATAACCGTTAACTTGGTGTTAGTAAAAGATTCGTTCACATATATGTATGAATAACAGAGAAAATGATAGAGATTCCTTATTGAAATATTTGGTATTTATTCAAAGTTCTTCACCGACAGGTTCAAGGTAAGGCAATATTCTTGTCTTTAACTGGAGGTGAGAATCTATCTTCCCCTTCATTGGGAAAGAATTAACAATATCGAAATTTCTATAGTTAGTCTCACCAATATATATGAAGAGACTAATCAACAAATTTTTACAATGGCATCATTGATAGATGGATTCTTTTGCTGATATTTTAAAATGAAAAGCAAATAACCTATATTTAAACTAATTTTACGAATAAACCTGTAGATTACAAGCTAGAAGTCTCAAAACTTGTCTTGAAACGTAGATTTCGATAAAGAAACTGAAAAGTTCTATTCTTTTTTCCTAGCAATTCGATGATAAGATCTCTCTTCCTTTCAACGACCCTTCGGATTATATATTATTGTCTTTCCTTATTGGCAATTAACCTATTCGTCGTATATGCGGTGATATAGTGGGAAAGAGGATTAGAATTATCAACGGGGTGATAATGAAGTTCAAAAATTATCTCTAAGGGGGGGAGTGAAACTCTAATGGCTTAGTGGTACAACTGTTATACCAGCACGTAACCAGAGGAAAAATTTCTGGCACAGCATCTAAACTACCTTTAGGAAAAAAGCTCATTTGATATCGGATCATGTGAATATCCGTGTTACGGCGAACTGATATATCTTGAACGACGAGATTTGTATCCTGTATGAGTAAGGGGTTTATCCTTCAAATCAGATACCTTGCACTTACACCACTATCCTACCATCAAGTGTGTGCTCTAAAGAAGTGGAAAAAAGAGAGGTATGCATTGGCTAGAAGAAACACACACATACACATAACTTGTCGTAGTTGGCAAGGCATGGAAGGGTTGCCTCCGTCATGTTTTTAGCCATTTGATATTCTATCAGCTTCTCGCCTTACGCCTTTTGGAAGGGGATTTCGGCAAAGGAAACACGTGGTGTGCGGTTCGGTATGCGTTGCATGACAATGAGGCATTCCGGAGCTCCGGTAATCCGGGATACCGACCCAGAGTATTTACTGTGTCAGAATACCGGAGCGTAACTGAACAACGGAAGAAAATGGGAGAGAGGGGAAATGATCGATTGCGAGGTATAGACAAAATCATTTGCTTGTCACAAGGGATAAAAAAATTGCGTGGTTTTTACAGCGACGATGCATGGTTTCGACTGATTGTAAAGTGTTTTTGAAGCTTTGCAGAAAGAAATGGATTCAGCAGGAAAACAGTAGTAATCTCTGGTATTACATGTCTCCTTTGCTTATACGGCTGAACAAAGCTAACAAGTTGATGATTTGTTGTGTATAATTTATCATAAATACGTGCGTAAACAACAAAAGAAAGCGAAAAAGTGACTAGCGACAATTAAATACATAAAATTTGGTGCAAAAAAGTTTTGCGTAATTTTTTTCCCTTCTAAAACTAAAATGAAGATCAGTACTAATAAGTAAAACATCTGTTTAAAGATTTTTTATAATTAAAACTCCAAATGTGCCTTGTTGTTTTAATTTGTTTGAATAATTTTATCAGTTCTTTACTTTTGGAAGAATCGGCTTGTACAGTTATGAAATGTTATCCATACTCGGATATAAAGAGACATGAATATTTGCTTGTCAGCTACATATCTTTAATAATTTGCTAATCCCCATTTGCACCCATTTAACATTTTCCTTATGGAAACAATGTTTTATTTACAAGCGTTTAGATCAACGTCCACATAACTTTTGGTAATGTTTCGAAATCGAAAGGAAAATTTGCTTCTCAGTTACTGTGTTTTACACTTGAAAGTCATATTGCAAATTGAATGAAATTCAGAAAATATTTATTTTAAAAAAATTGCTGCTTTCACTTCTAAAGATTGATTGTAAAAAATGTTTGCGTGTAATTATTAAGGTTTTATCACATTATAATTATCAACTTAAATGTGTTTGGTCTTCATTAGCTTGCGTGGTCATTTATCATGACATAATAATGAAAAGAAGACAATGAATAGCTTAATTTTTGTAATAAATAAATATTAACACGACCTCCTCAATCTGCCCCAGATGCAGAGGTGAAAATATAGGCAGTATAAAAATTTCTATATGTAAACTTTTGCACATTTTCTTTTCAAACTTTGGGCATATGGAATTCAAATCGAACAATTAGAGTTCGATTAAATTTATAACAAGTTAGTTTGAATATTAAGACATGAGCAAAAATTTGCCAGCAAGTTTCTAGCAGAGCATAGCAAACGGCATTATCCACATCCATGAAGGACTTTAAAAAACAATGCAAAACTCAGAGAAAGAAATTTTTCTGGGATCACCATAGTTCCATTTATGAACAGTTATCCGTTTTCGGATTAAATGAAAAGAGAAAATTTTGCTTCTCAACAACATATCTTTAATAATTTATTAATCCCCATTTGCACCCATTTAACTTTTCTTATGGCAATTGGTTGCAGTCAGTATGTTAATGTAATCCATCGTTGAATGTCTAATTCCATGCTATAAACTCTGTCACCCAGTTCATTGACTGACTGAATGTGGCTCTGGACATCATTTTGTAGTTGATGGTGATTTGTCGCTTTTCGGCCGTATGGATTTTTTGAATCGTACATAACAATGTTCTTTTCTCTGTCTTCAGAGAGCCAAGAGCGACTATCTGCGATTAACACCATTTTTCACACGAACCCATTAAAACAGAAAACGCATAAGACACCCTATTTCGTACTCAGAAACTAAGAAGCATTAGACCATACTAACTTGTTTTCTGCAGAATCTTAAACACATTGCAAATCTGTATGGTAGGGTATCAGCATTCTTGACACAGAAAGCCGGTATATGGATAATGTTCTATTCACTACTGTGACCTGGAGCTACAATCAAACCTCCAGAAAAGTTGATTTCTTCATGCTCAGGGAGTATTAATATATCGTCTAATTGTATTGTAGATAATTAGCATTTGTTTTGTAATTTTTTCTCTACGAAGAAAGGGAGAAGTTTGAATTTCATGTGATATTTCCCCATGTTTTAAGACGTACAAGACGTCTGGGTTATTTTTAAGAAAAAATGTCCTGAAAACAATAAAAATTGCAATTTATTTAATCTAGAAATGTTTTAAAAGTCAAAAATCATCAACCTTTTCCATGAGAAGTATGAACAAATAATTATTTGACACCACTAGTTAATATATTGTATTATAAAATAGTCAGAATTTTCATTTTAAAGTAATTATTTTTGAACTACGCACTAGTTGTCCATTCAAAGCTTGAATCAGTACTTTATTAGCATTTTCAGCATTATTCCTCAAGTTATTATAGAAACCTAAACATGAGAAAAATTTTGTATGGTATCCATGTGGTTGGAAGTAAATACAAAACGACGTAATAATAGATGAATAGGTCCTCACCACAAAAATATTTTCTTAAAAATCTAGATAAATCGAAATTTGATAGAGGTATATGCATTATTAAATTAAATTAAAATATTCAATGGATTTTTTGTGTAGTGCCACTATACTCATTATGCATGTTTTTTTAAACAGATTTTCTGCATTTTTCAACTCATTAACTGTTTTGGAATAAAGTTAAATTTTTCTACATAAAGATGCGAATTTTTTTATGTAAAGACATGAGTTTACTATCTAAATGGATATTATGCTAATAACTATACTAATATTATATGATACACGCGTCTCGTGAAAAGGAAAGGATATGGAAGGCAGGACATCGAAATTTCCATAGCTGCCCTATATTCAGATATTAATCTTCTATACTGCCTTAAATCGCTTCAAAATGGTATTAATTTGAAAGATGTGGTCATGAATAACAATATTATCATTCATAATAAAATGTATTGTTAATATTCTTGTGTAATTTATTTTATCAAATGAAACTTCAAGCTGAGAGGCACTTATCTGCATTATAAAGAAACTCCATAAATATTTATGAAACTTCATTTGAAGTGCTGTACTTTATCTAAGTGTGACAGGGTAGTTTTGAAGTACATTTATAAAAGTTCCGTGGTATATTTTTGAGAAGTGCGATATAAAAATTAGGTCAATTGATGAAAATCATGCAAAGAAACAGTGATCGATGATAAGACATATATTATTGGACTTCTGAGAAAATATTTGTTACTTTATCTACGCTATCTTTTCTTCATCTGCACAACTTCCAGAGGTCACTGAAAATCTATTGAACTTTGTTTTTTTACTGTTCTAAGAAAACGACTTCTGTGAAGTATGACTCATTATCAGCTTCCAGTGATTATGGAAGCTGTACTATTGAGAGATACTGTTAAAAAATAGAGATTATTTGTTTTCTTAACTATCTCTTGGCCCACTTGTTTCGAGCAGGTTCAATATACGTTCTTTAACAAATAAGAAAATCTACAAATCATAATTTTTATATATGATAGTAAATCAATTTCTCAAAGTCAAATAAATCTCAAGTCAAAGAAGAAATTCTGAAAGAATGATGAGATTTAGAAAAAAATAAGCCGTTTTTAGGAATTACATAGTTTTCCAGTATTTATTGTCATATTTTTCAAAGTACAAAAAAAATCAGTAGTAACAGGAGCCAAATTATTTCAGGAATACCAGAACAATCTCGAATTCGAAGCCCTAAATTTCAGTTCGCTACTTAGATCTTTAAAACACGCATAATTTTTATGCGAAAAATATCTGTGTCTTCTTCGTAGCAATGAAGTAATCGCAGAACAAGGCAGAAAAGTACACTGGTGCGAAAATTTAAGCACCATTCGTAAAGTGCAAAAACTTTTGGAGTAAATACGGATATAATGATTCATAATTGGTTATGGATAATTTACTAAATACAATAGTAGAAACTCACATTTTACAGTGCAGATTCTGTCATGAGGGCATTTAGGGGACCAACTAGAAATTTATGAAGACGAAAAGGATTTCCGCTCATCCTGTTGCACAGAAAGCTGATTATGATTTGAAACTTTCCTCAATGGTTTTATGGGCTGTGAGCAATACTTACATGAATTTTCGTAAAAATAGTACGTAAAATCTGGAATATATAAAGGTTTCTTTAAAAGTTCCAAATTTTTGCCGCGTGTTTTTTGTTTATAACATCCAGAGAGAGAGAGAGAAAGCTGGATATTACTCTCACAAACAAAGAGTTTCCGCAGTTGACGACTGAGGTTAGTGTAGTTACCACCAACGTCCTGCTCTGAAGCTACACGACAGCTATTCGTAATTTTGAACCGTGGTCAGATGACATGGACGACATCCGACTCTCCAAACTTTTAAGCCGTGCGAATGTAAGGATATTTTATCCATAAGGACATACTTAATGGTTACTAGCCTCTTTACCCGGCAGATTTACGGCGTAACTGGGTCTCGAACCGAGCCGAGACCTTACAATCAGCCCGCAGAGACTCTTTCGTGCGGAACGAAGAACTACAATCTAGACGACACAATTAGCGAATGTAGTTGTCCATGCATAGTGATTGCAAGTGCAACTGATACTCCTCCAAAGGTGGATCCCCTGCTCATATCTGGCCATATTTTCTTCACTAATGTTAAACAAATAATGTACACAAAGAACATTTCGATTTGAAAATTTTTTTTTCTTTTTTCAACCCTAGAATATTCGCAATTTCGGATAACAGCAGATAAACTTAAGGTGCATATTAAAATGAATGATAAAAACAACAGCTTTTGGAGCAATTATTACCCCAAACATTTAAGTATCCCTGGAAAAATTATTTAAGCTGTTGTATGAGCTTGCGTATTTTTAGATGAGTTGTACGAGCTCGAAAAACATTTAAAAGGAAGAATTAATCTCTAAGCTGATATACATTGGAGTGTATTTCTTTGTTGGTTCATCAATAGTTTGATAAAAGTCTATACATTATATTTCACTAGAAAACCCTTTATTTATTTTATTTATTGTTAATGGTGAAGTCATTTGTGACATTTTTTAGATATGTTGTGTGAGCATACTTTCATTTTCGTTTCTTAGTTTTATACGAATGGTACGTTAGGCTGATAAGTGAATTTTCAGAAAAATCTATTCTATATAAAGAACTCATTTTAAAATATATCTGATTTACGGTTTCGGTTTTTTCTCATTTGTCCGAGTGCCGGATGTAGTTACAACGCCTAAATGTATCTGGAGTAGCTATGAGATTAACTTTATCTGATTTTGGAGTTCGAAGGAATTACCTCACATAAACTATTCGCACCGTAATGAGAAATTGCTGAGCTTGTAATTGACTGGTCTGAGCAGTTATTTAATAGCTCGACAATTCTTTAACTCTCTGAACCCGGCTAGAGTGAGAATTCGAGTACCTCAAACACTGAAGTAAATTTTCGTTCACGGAAACAGAATGAAATCCTTCCTTTCTTTACAGAAATTACAGGAGGACAATACCCAAGTTTGAGCGATTAATTGTCAACAAAGAAAGGAATAACTTTTCTCCCGTAAAATTCACTAAGACGCCCGAAACTGCCTGAGTCCGGCCTCTGTCGAATGGGGCGGTTTGAGGCGGGATAGGGCTCATAGGGTTAACAAAACCGATGGGAGACAGGAAAATCAAAACGAGTAGAAATTAAAAGTTTCACGGCTATATTTTGCTTATTGATTTAATTTATGATATTTATGAAAACGTAAAAAGAACTCATAAAAAATTTTAAGCCGCAGAGACGAAAAGCTTCTGTTTAAATGCATTTTTGATACTTTCCAGCTTTTTAACATTCTTTAGTCTACGGTTTAGTCCAAGAAGATATGAAAACATTCTTGATAAGCAACATATTAGCGTATTTTTGGCATCTCCATTTTATGCGTTTAATTTGCTCTTGAAAGATATACTTATCACGTACTCTTTTCAAATCGCTTTATACAGCCTCTTTCGTTTTTGTGTTTCAAACTCTTTTTGTATGGTACCGAAAGCAGGAAGCCATAAAACTTTTGAATTGCAATTCGTTTGATAGTGCACTGAAACGAATCTGCTCCTTTCCGTTTATATGCACCTTATAGCCCATTTTAGAAAGTAGGATCTACAGATAAATATCCCGAAATCGACTATTTTGTTGTCTTCTACATGTCGACAATAACTTTATCTCAATGGGAATGTTTTCTTGCAAAAGTTTCTAGAACGTTTCTTTTTGATATACATAAGATAATTTGTTTTAAAATAGTATCACCACTCGACACAGAAATGAGAGCTTTAGTTCTTAAGTTTAAATTATCTTTTCACAAATCAAACACTAATTTAAAAAATCGTATCTATGTAATTATTTTTTGTGCATAAATGTTAAATGTGAACTTTTGACCGGTTTCCAATCTTATTATTAAAATTGGAAGTATTTCAACAGCGTTGACTCCAGAATAATTATTTTGTGTATTTATTTGCAGTTACATAAAAATGATATTCAATGATATAGTTTTTTTAAAATTCGGCATTCACATTCATTTTTTAGTCTAAGCATAAAGATTTTATTATAAAGTCAAATTCAGCTTTTTTAAGCGATGCTAACTTATTTCTTAGTATTTACATGCTGAAATTATCTAATTCGATGAAAACAGTAAAGAATCGAAATCGAAATTATCTAAATCGTTTTTCATGTGCCCATGAGATTTATTTCAGAGAAAACAGAACTCAAATTTGATTAAATGCATTTAAAATAACAGGGGATTTCTAATTGTTCTTGCTCTCTGGTGGATATAAATTGAACTGTTGCACGTTAAATCAGACATAGAGGATCAAATGTCGGTCCGATGGAGTGGTGCGGAAGTTTGGAGAGGGATTTCCAGCTCAGGTGTCGTCCTCGTCATCTGTCCGTGTTTAAAAATTACAAGGTCCATCCCAAAATAGCCCTCGTGTTCCTTCAAAACAGGACGTTAATATAACAAAACTAAACTAAACAAATTGAACTATGGACTTGAATCATTATTACACAGAAAATACAACATTTCTGCACTCCCTGGCAGTGTTAGTTAGAGTTGCCATAATTGCCAAGTATTGATACGGGACATTTAAGTGCTAAATAAATACAACATGAAAAAAGTGGGTAGGTATTGGTTTATTTTACTCTGATAAAAAATCTATAAAGTTTAAGCAATCTAATAAAATGAACACTTAGAATTATCAAAAAAAGATTCAAGGATAATCCTTTTTAGCCCAGTCATATTTTAAAGTTGGGTTTACGTTCTTAACTATATCATTTTCTTCTTTCACGTAATTATAAAATTGGGAGCAAGTCATTTTGAAATTATAATAACAAATCAAAATTGTTTTAGTTGTCTCCAATGACAACTTGTTTCTTTCGTGCGACCATTGAGCTAACATTAGGGAAAATATTCTCTCCACATTTGCATTGTGGGCTCGAATGACAGATACGTATTCGCATAGCTTTATTAGGCATGACTTCCGATCAATATACTTTTTATCTGCAGAACATTCCAGCCATTTTTCTTCCGTGCTCAATTTCATAGTTGTTTCGCAGTTTCGGGTGGTATTATTTTTCTCTAAATAATCTTTTAGATATAAAAACTGTTTGAATAGAAGGTTAGGGAGGAAACGGGACTGGGTAGTAAAATACGGTGACAGTCCCGTATATACGGAACGTATGGCAACCCTAGTGTTAGTGCAAAATGGACAAACTATGGACTTGATCCGCTTTAACTCGAAGCCCTCCATATATCGTCATCGTTTTTTTTAAAATTGTGAATTAGTAGCCATCACTATGTACAGCAATAGTAAAATTTCGAAATGCATCTTCAAAGTTTTAAAAATACAGTCCAAAAACGCGGTAAAACAAATGCTTAAAATAATTTTTTAAACATACTTAGATCATTCAGTATCTTCCTGATCGGCAAAGGAGCCTTGAATTTCTTGTTATATAATTATAGTTTGGACTTTGATAAAATGTCAGAATTTGGACCTGGGAAAAGGTCAAACACCGCGTGGCACTTAAATCTAAGGGTTTTGTATTCTTTCAATAAACTGTTGAAATAAAAATAAACATAAGAGCTTTAATACGTTTTTATCTGAGGCCAGATAAAATCGTGTTAAGTTTAAAGTAAAAAGTGAACTTTTCGCTGAATATGATTCTTACATAATCTTATCTTTGTAATCATGATTCTCTCCAATGCAAGAGTTTACATAAGGATTATTTTTGCCGATAAAATTTAAAGCAAGTATTACGGAAAACATTTTACATATTTTAAATCGTTCTGAAACTTAACAATAGTAGATAGTGATAGAAAAAAGTTTTTTAAAAAATTCTATTTACGTTAAAATTTATATTTTTCACAAATTAAACTGAAAATAAATGATGATCATAAAACACATTTTGCCGCTAATAATGTAAGAAATGAAGATAATCCACAGAGAAATAAGCTGTAATATTTTAGAAAAAGAATTTGCAAAATTCAATGGTTTGAAAGGTAACTGACCAGCTTATGATGCGTATTATAGAGTTGAATAACCACATTTAATTGATTAATCAAAAAATATGTGAAAGATGCAAGAAATAAGAATCCTGTATTAATTTTAATAAAATATTTAATTGTGTAAGGTATAATTCAGACGACTGAAGCAATATTTGGAAAGAAGTATGATTATATTTACAGCGCATTACAAACACAGCTAACTAATACAGAAATGATTGCACTTATTGCCAACTAGCAGTACGCGCACGGCATAAATTTCTTATAAATTGTGTTTACAACACCAGGAGTAAGATAAATGTAAAGTAAAATTAAATTGCGATTTTTTTTTCTTTTGGTTTTACTTTTATAAATTTTTTTTAGAAAATCATTGAAACAATTATTTAATGAAATATTTTTTAAAAACTTTCTATAGATATATATTAAGAGATTTTATAATGTAGTAAAATATCAAAAAATAAAGATGATTTTCAAACTCCTTGCATTATCTCGAAAATAGACAAAAGGAAAAAGCAAAAAATTTCAAAATGAGAACACTTTGACTTCCAAATCTGGCTAACTGGTGGTATATGCCAGTTGAAAAACTGTTTAGGAGTTTTGGAATGCATATTGATTTGTTAAACAAAGCAAAAAAAAACGTAACAATGGAATGCGCTCAGTTTTACCACGGAAGTAAAATGTAACTGTCCTATAAATAGGACACAGGGCGTTAACGGGTTAAACCAACAAATAAAATTTCAAAAGTTGATACTTCTTTGGATGCTTCAAATGTATTAAGTTAATTCATATTTTGTAGAACTTTCGGGTATTTTCATACTGATCTTATTTTTAAAGCAGTCGCAAATAAGCTATCATCTTAAGATTTTTGATGATTAATGAAAATATTTTGCGAATGCTAGTTTAAAAAGCAAAGCAAAGTGAATTGAAAAATTCTTATAACTTTTCTGAAATGAATTTTTGTATTTATATACATAGTTAAGAAAAACTACTCTTTATGAAATAAAACTTATTTTTTTTATACTTAGTACAAAGAAAATAAAATTAAATGCTGTTACCCTGTGTTTAAATAAGCATAACTGAAAAAGAAAAGGGGCATATAATATACAGGGTGCCCACTTAAATAAGGCCTCCCCCTTAACTTCAGAACGACGGCAATGTTAGTCATAAAAGTAGTGTCTAGGTATAGTAAAACGTCTATGCGCTATGCGATGAGGCAACTTACAATGCCACCTGGTGGCAAACTTCGAAGTTAGCTTTCCTATCTCGAAAATGGTACAAAATTGAGGAAAAAAAGCAATTACAAAGTTGTAGAACGTAATCTATTTAGTACAAAAAGAAACCTTGTGCACAATAATACGAAGAACAGAGCGCTTAAAATGCACATTTGTTTGTTCGCATTTTCCGAAATTGTGATGTCACAAGACATGTACGAAAGGAGAAAATGTTATTTTTCGGGCAAAAAATGGCCGCATTATACTTTTTCCTGTGGAAATAACTCAAAAAGCAGGTGTATGTGACCTTTCCGTCAACATTGCAGGACTTTCGACGACGCATTACTGTTTCTTGTGCTAGCGCACCAACTACTTGCTAAAACGTGTGCAAAGTGAAATTCAAACAAGGGCTTAAATCTATATTTTGGATGACGGAGAGCACTTTGAACACCGAAAATAAAGGTATTTTGTGATAACTAATTGTTTTTTCCCTTTTTTACCCCTTTCGAGACGTCACAGTTTAGGAAATTGAGAGCAAACAAATGTGCATTTTAAGCGTTCTTTTCTTCGTATTAACGTACACAAGGTGTCTCTTTGTACTAAACTGATAAGGCTGTACAACTTTGTAATTGACATTTTCCCGCTATTTTGTACCGTTTTCGAGATAGGAACGCTAACTCCGAAGTTTCCCACCAGGTGGCGTTGTAAGTTGTCTCATCGCATATCGCATAGACGTTTTACTATCCTAGACACTACTTTCATGATTAAAAGCCGCTGTCGTTCTGAAGTTATGGAGGGTGGCCCTTATTTAACTGAGTACCCTATATAAATTATATCGACTATCTCCATTGATTATCAAGTCTCATAACTATAGTCCTCTAAAGAGTAATTGTTACCTTTCCCATAATCAGTCCACACCAAGAATCTTTCCCAGTTGGCCAATACATGAGCAATAACAGTGTGGCGAAATTCTGTGTTAATATATGGAATGAGGAATAGCTGGAAAATGTCCGGAACTTCCAGTCTGAGGGAGGTTGTTTGATGTTTAGTTCTTGGTCAATAGTTTGTCATTTTGCCACAGTTAGTAAATTTCCTCTGTTATCAAAACATTTAAAATTTCTTACCGAATTGCTAAGTTTTCGAAAAAAATAAAGATTCTTTTCTCTTCTATAAAAATCCAATGCGCTCAACACCAGTTTTACATCGCCCCTTTTAGTAAATTTCTTTATTTCAATGTATCGAGCTCAAAATTTTGCAACTGATTTTCATTCAGATTTATGAATTCATATGACAGAATTTTAAACTGCACTTAAAAGCTCATTTATTTCAGTTGGCAAACTGTACAGATACACAAGTTTTCACTTTATCACATTTCAATCGATCTAGTTGATACACATAGAAAGAAAAGTTATTCTCAAAAATTAAAATATTATCTTCTGCAAACGAATTATTATATTTCAAACATCAATTTCAAAAATTTATCTTATACAAATTTATCTCGTTTTAATATACTGTTTTTTTTATTTCAAAAAAAAAACGAATAATACCTGAGAACCAATCAACAAAACTTTAAAAACTAAAAATAAATTTTAGAGTGCATTAAAACTGAAAAAAATAAAATTGAATTGAATCAGTGAAAGATATTAGAGTGAAATGGATCTATCCTATTAAAACCTGATAGTATGTATATATGTATGTATCTATGTCCGGCTATCTTCTCACGAACCACTGAATGCTGAAAGGAGCCGAAAGTACCAAAAGATGGGAAATAATCCAAGGAATCCGTTTTGACCATTTAAATTCCGAAATTTTAATTAATTAAAAGATATTAATGAATGAATGAAAGAAAGATGTCTAAATGAATGAAATATTGTGCTGTAATCTACTGGCAGATCTGTGAACTAGTTCATGGCGGATTCTTCCCCCCACCTCATTATCTATCAGTTACCCAGTTTTCACATCCAGTATCGAATTTTTTTATTTATTTAACGGAAGCTTGTTTGTATAATTGCATAAAAGTTTTTTTCTTTTTTAGCAAACTTCCGTGTTTTAATTTATAAACATCGGAAAAAAATCGTTTCGTTTTACGGTGTTTCATCTATTGAGCAGAGATCACATGAATCGATTGATTTTAAAAGGGGACTTCTGACATTTTGAAATTTTACAGGAGGAGAAAAAAAACAAATGGGCTGTAAACAACACCGAAATTAGGGTAGTATCTCTAATGTGTTTCACAGTAGAAAATGAACCTATGGATGAAAACCAAAAAATATTACAATTTTTAATTTTTGCAATAATTCAAATTTAAAGTTTGCAAAAGTCCCCTTTTAACATCAAACAACATAAAAGTTTCAGAATTTTAGGGAATAAATCATATAAAGCCAAGAATCTCAATGAAAGTTAACTAAAATTCAAAATTTATCTATTTGTGATTAAATTTAAATTTAAAGCCTCAAAATAAATTAGAATTTTAAAGTTATTCGTTTCTAAGAAAAAGTCAGATTTAAAAAAGAAAAAAAATCAGAAAAAAATAATTAGAAGCTAGGAATATCAAGGAAACTCAAATAAAATTCAAAATAAATTTATTTATTGGTTAAACTTAAACTTAAAAGAATACAAATAAATTTTTAAGTCATTCGTTTTTAATTAAAATTCAGATTTAAAGAAAAAATTCAAGGACATTGATTATAAAGCCTGGAATATCAATGAAACTCAAATAAAAGTAATAGTGCCTTTATTTGCAAAGAATTCTAAATTTGGAAAGCTACTGGTTTTTAAGTAAAATTCAGATTTAAAGCAATTCAGGGAAAAACATTTATAAAACAAGAAATATCATTTAAACTCAAATTAAATTCAAAATTTGTTTATTTGCAAATAAATTAAAATTTTAATAAAGCAAAATAAATTGTAAAATTTGTTTGTTTTAAATAAAATTCAAATTTAAAACAAAAATTAATAAAAAAAATAGCGATGTAAATGAGTTTTAGGCCTCTTGAGGGTCAATTGAAAATCCTCTTCCTCGCAGAAGTCCCCTTCTAACATCATACGGAAACTTTGATGATTTACTACAACATAACTGTGAATGGCAGAATTTCAGTTTTACGCCAAACAATGCAACTACATTCATCAATTCGAAAACGCATAAAAAAAATTATTTCAGTCGAGTCTGCAGAAGTTCTCTTTTAAAATCAAACGGTTCACATACGGTGCATAATACTTGCTTTTATTTATTTAACGGAAGTTGGTATTTCTTTTTTAGCGTGCTTCTGTGTTTGGATTTATTAACATCTGAAAAAATCATTTTCTAGCATTTTTTCTTTCTTTTTTGCATTACTGTGTTTAACTTTGTAACGTTTGTTGGGTAAAAAAGTGACAATATTTGTTGCATAAAACGGAGGCGGACATATGAAAAAATATGTATCCCGAGGCCTTACGTGACCTCACTTCTCTCCGCCAGGGAATATCTCAGTATTCGAGATAGCCCGTGCAACGCCGGGCCACGCAGCTAGTAAACATAAGGATCAACTCCACAAAACTTCAAATTCCTGGCTATCTGAGAAGACTGAAAATCAATGTTGAGTAAGGCTTTGCCATTTATAAAGATCATGAAATTTTGTTATTTCATTCGAATTTGATCCAACATTCAGAAAAGATTCGTTCATACATAATATCTGACATCTAATAACTTTTATATGCATAGAAGTCAGAATTATTTTTACATTTATTGGAATGGGTTCGACTAAGAAGGGAATTCAATAAGTCTGATATGAAATTGTCTACTTTTTCAGCAAACTTGCTCTGTAATATTGTAGTGATAGATTTGGGAAGAGCATATTTACAAGTATCACCTCTATGAAAGCCGAAGGGAAAGAGATGGATTAGATAAATTTATGAAGAGAAAGTTACTGGAAAAGTTCCTGGAAGAAATATATACTCGATTAAGCAAAACCAAAAGCTCATTAAGAAATATTTAGGATAGATCTGACTGAGTTAAAAGGACTGTTTTAACTTGATGTCCATAAAAACAAAACTTGTCAAAACGCAATTTCAATAATAAATAGCTCTGTAAAGCGAGTTGTATAATTTTATCCCTCTGACTATTCTTCAGCAGGTACCTATCCTGTGCACTATCTTGTCAGATAATAATTTTTAGATATCGAGATACGAGAATTCTATGTCTTGCTTGGTTTATATCTGTTTCTTGCACCTCATCTATCAGAATTTTACATATTTCAATTATATAAATTAGAAATACTTTCAAGACCTCGCTATTACCCTTAAAGAAGGGCATTAAAATTGGATGTATTGACCTCACCAAGACCCGAAAAGAAAAAGCGTTGAAAGAACATTTATAGTTAGTGGGAAAACTAGAAGGAATGCATGCATTAATAGACCAAATCAGCACATCTGTGAGGTTCGCGAAGTGAGTTTACCCATGAAATCTCAATATATACAAAATAACGCTAGGATAAGAAAACTGAAATACAGTCAGACTTTATTTGAATATTGAGCAGCCTGTAAATATTTATAGCATTTTAAGCACATGAAGATCTTTCTTCAACGATATCACTTACATTACATCAGTAACATTTGAATACAACATTCGTTGAGTCTTTTTTAATAAAATAAAAATGATTTCTACTTTTATACTTGAAAATCCTAGCTCCTACTTTCGTTAATAAATCCATCACAGTCTAGAACGTAATATGAACAAAACGTAATTGAAATCTTGGAAATCAGATGAAGGCGTAGGAGTTATAACAGAATGTGAAATCGAATTAAAGAGAAAATCTAATTAGATACAATGTATTGATTCAATTCAACAAATGCAAAGAACGTAGTGAACTGATTAAAGTTAAAAATTGAATTTCGATGTCACAGAGAAACAAATA
>BGPR01000582.1:0-38975 GCA_013235015.1 Araneus ventricosus
ATTCATTACCCAGTTTGCTCTAAGCAAATGTTTTAAATCATTGTTTCCGCACAGTTGCATTCGAATAAAAGTTTAACTCATCAATTCCAAACTTATCGAAATCTTTACCCGAACCAATCCACAATAATTATTTGAATCGAATTGCTTAAATATTTATAATTCGAATTCGAACGCGCATTTAAATCTCATAAGGGATCCTCAGACGGTTGAAAGTTTTCTTCGGGGGAAGAATTTATAAGCTTTCTCCCATTCTCCTCAAATCCGGGCTTAGATTTGTCAATATTCATCGCTGGGGCCGGAATTCATTCTCCAAGTAATTCGGCATTCTCAGCCAAGGAACGTGTTTGCTCTAACGGAAGATTATTTATCCGTAATCGATATTTTTCATTTGGGGTGGGTCCTTTTATCATTAGCTTCCTGCACAACGTTTCCCCAGAAGAGAATTCTTTTTCGTTCCTTCCGCTTAGCTGGCCGCTGCCAAGCTAAGTCACTGGACCTCGTAATTGCCGGGATGAAGGTAAATGAATTTGATGCAGGTTAAATACGCTTGTTCGCTGCTGAGTTAGCGTGATTTTGCCTTTTGCCAGGGATGGGAATTGCGCCCTTTCGCCGGGAAAGGCGCCGGCAAATGTTGAGTCGGCTCTTCTCGAAATCAAAGGCTCATATTGTTTTTGGTGGTAAATGAGTTTATGTAGAATTTGTTCAGAGTTGCCAGTGACTTTTATTGTCTTTTAGAGGAAGCATTTCCCCGTTATTTGCCTTGGGAAACAAAATATATGTGAAATTTATTGATTAGCCACGACAATGGAATTTATAACCGTTTCTTGTCATTAACCTGTTTACTAGGGAATTAACTTTTGTTCTACTCGTTTTAGAAGGTTTGACGAAATATTCCATAATACACCCGGTTAGTAGGTTAAGTAAAATACTCATGATAACGTGCAATGCATTTTTATCTTGTATGATTCTTTTATTTTTCAATTCCTACTATTAGTTCACACTCTCCCTATATATATGTTGTTCAAATTTTGCAATCGATTTTAAACTAACTTCCCGATGAGCTGGAGACTTGAAACTTTAAACAGAGCTCACAGCTAGATGACAATGCAATATTAATTCGCTTTCTTGTCTGTCATTTCATATTTTGCATTGTACGTTTTTCATTATATCTCGAAAACTATTAACATTACAGACTTGGTTCTTGGGTATATGGATGACCCGTGGGATCATCGAAGCACCCCCATATTTTAGCCATATCTTTGCGCAGTACATTTTTCATTATATCTAATATTATATAAGTAGGAATTGACTTTTAAAAAAAAATTTATATTACTTGTTCTATATAAGTCAAAAGGAAAGCAGTGCTCAGGTTATACATGGTGTCCACACTTATAGTGGTTTAATAGATAATTTCTAAACCGTTAAATATAGACGCATAGTTCCAATTGAAAAAATGCTTTAAATGAGGGGCAAAATTATATTTTATGTTTTTTGAGTTTATAAATACATTTCTGAAAAAGTTACTAATTCTAATTTTTTATACTGTCCCTCGGTCCTATCAGTCCTATTTAGTTAAATATTCTTCACACACTAACATTTTAAATAAAGAAAGTTTTACTCTTGTGCGACAAAAACTAATCAAATTATGAAGCTTTGAATTTCATAATTTTAAGCCAATCAGCGGCCTCGACGAGTAAATGTTACGCACTGATTGGTGGATCGTCATCCAGGCGGCTATTGCAATGGTGTAAAGTGATCTAAGTCAGCGATGTTCAAAGCTCAATAACTCGGTCAACTTTAGTCGCAGAAGGATGACACTTTTTTTCTGTTTAAAATGTTAATGTGTGAAAAATATTTTACTAATATGCGACTGATAGGACCGGGGACCGTATAAAAAATTAGATTTCGTAACTTTTTCAGAAATGTATTTATAGACTTAGAAAACATAAAATATAATTTTTCACCTCATTTAAAGTATTTTTTTCAATTGGAACTATATGTCTATCTATGATGGTTTAGAAATTCGCTAATGGACCAAGATAAGTGTCAACACCCTGTATACTTTTAGTCTCCATCTTACGATTCTATTAAATATATGCCATGTGTGAGTATGATGGGAGGGAGCAAGGAAAATTTGATATCTTGAATTAAATGTCTTCACATCACCGTGTTGTGAAAATTTTGGAAATTATATGCAGCATGAGGTAAAATCCTAGTGGTCTGACCGCGGTACAAAATTACGAGTTTCGCGTCCAGCAGTTATGGACGGGACGCTGATGTAACAAGACACATTCAATAAAGTGTCGTAAAAATGAATCCTATTGCACTTTATTCACATTCTTAGGTGAATTTTTGATGATAAACGTATTTTTATAGCTCTGTTAGGAAGCTGAAAAAGGGAATATGATTATAGTTCATACAGGGTGTTTCAAAAGTATCTGTTAAAAATTAAGGGTAGGTCAGGCATACGATAAGCATCCAAAATCACTTAGGAACATGGGTGCACAAACGCCATCTAGAGGTAGCAGATGGCATTTAAACAAAAACAGGGCTGGCCAAAATGTCGATATCTTTTTGAGTCTTAAAGGTATTGAATTGGAATTTTTATATAAATTGTCCTCTATATCTGACTTAGGAGCTGTGAAAGAAAATTTAGCCTTTAGCGCATGCGCAGTAAAAAAGCATTTACTAAAAATGCTCATACCTTTTTTAAAATTCAAAGTATTTACTTTTACTTTTTAGACAATGCTACTCTAGCACATTGTCACATATTCTGTAAGTTTCATACAATTTGTTTGGAAACGCTGCAAGTTATAAGCAAAAAACATTCGAAAAAATTTGGAAATTTTTAAAGAAACCTTTATATTTTCCCTAATATTCCAACTATTTTGACGAACATGCATGTAAATATTGCGCATAACGCAGAAAATAATTGAAGAAAGTTGCAAACCATTATCATATTTCTGTGAAATGGGATGAGCCAAAATTCCTTTTCGACATCATCAATTTCTGGTCTGTCCCCAAATCTTCAATGCAAATTATGAGTTAAAAACTATTCTTTGTATGGTCGAAGTTCGAGGAGATATTTGAAAAAATTTGCAAATTTCAAAAAGTGTCCGCAATTGTGGCGAGTGCTGCATTGTTTTAAATGCCTTCTTCTGCCTCTAGATGGCGTTTGTGCACTTATGTTCCTAGGTGATTTTGGATGCTTATCATATGCCTGATCTACCCTTTCATTTTTGCCAGATATTTTTGAAACCCCTGTATTTTCTCTGTGCCTACTATTTCCAACTGATTTTTTTATGCTAAAATGCTTTTCGTACCAGGACAATAAGTACAGTTTCAATATTAAAAATAATATTAATGCTACTTTAAATTTTATTTCCATGTGAAATATCATACTTTAAAATATTTCAGGTACAAAGAAAGATAACTACTCTTTAATATTTTTAATATTTTTATCTCAAGATTATGCTGACAGATAAAGGATATCTTTGGATGCGGATAAAAATGTACCAATAAGCGCAAAGTTAGGACTATAGAAAGGATGGTACAATTGTCTGCAGCTAAACACCTGAATCAGGATTTATATGTCACCGGAAACATGTGTGTTGCCATAAAGCATCAAAATCTCCAAATTTGTGGAAATTGTTAAACCATTCATCAAAGAGTTGTCATTTTAAATTTATATTAATAAAATTTAATTAATTATTCTATGAAGTAGATGTACTAAGATAAATGAAGTAGTAGGACAAATCTAACCACTTTGTTTTTAGAATTTTATCATCCACGTTCTTAACATAATCTTCATTCATCGTTTACAGGAGATAACACCTTGACCAGCCATATACGTCTGTGCTTCCTTTATTGGTCTGTCGCACCAATTTGGCCCTCCTCAAATCTCCAAATAACATAAGGCGAGTGGGGTAAAACGGGATACTTTGATTTTGGCGTTATTAATTCTTATTTCTAGTGGACAAATACTGAATTATTCTCCACTAGGGAAGAAACAAGAATGGTTGCAGTTTCCATTTTGTTGTCGTTAAATTCACTTCGTCTGTGAAGGCTTATTTGTTAAATGACGTCACTTCTTCAAGGTTCCTATGGTTTTAAAGTGTCCTTACTTAAAAACCGTTTTTAGTCCAGCTTATTATACGAGTGCTAAGGATTTATACCCTTTCAAAGAATAAGGATTTACTCCAATAATTGCGCTGTTCTATTTCGTTTCTTATGACCTCTGCACTCAGTGTAAAACCGGATAGTTCTTGTGGGGTAAAACGGGATACTAGGGGAAGTCACGAATACCCGACTGAAGAGGATTTTCTTAGGTTGTCAGATAGTTGGTAGTTTGTAAGGACCATTACTATTTGACCTTTGTGTCAAATGATCTGATGGAAAGCATTTCCAACAGTCAGAAGAAAAGAAAAGAGAAATGGAGAAAAAAGCTATTAAAGAAGAGAAAATTGTTTTCTGGTGACTCAAAAAATAGAAAAAGTAAACCTCAGAACAAAACAATCAAAAAGAGAAGAATATGAAGAACCAATACTGCAAAGCCGTCTTATGAAAAAGCATAGATGAGTCTGCTAAATCTGCAGTGGAGCGGAGAATAAAGACAACTACATTATGTGAATTATTACTATTCTTGCTTACTTATTACTATTCTTTAACTAATTGTCTTTATTCTTAAATTTTCAACTACGGTAACTATTGTTAAATCTTAAAACAATGTCATTATTCTTAAATTGTCAACTATTATAACTATTGTTAAATCTTAAAACAATGCCATTATTCTTAAATTGTCAACTATTATAACTATTGTTAAATCTTAAAACAATGCCATTATTCTTAAATTGTCAACTATTATAACTATTTTTAAATCTTATAAAATTGTTTTATTCTTAAATTGCCACATAAAATAAAAAAATATGCTACTTTTCCACTGAAAATCAAGTTTTCCCTAATTTCTCATAGAGTTAACATGTGTATCCCATTTTACTCCTATTAAACTCTGATGAATAAAGAATATTTTAGTAAAATTTGACAACCTTTATGTCGAATAGTTTAACTCCAACAGGCCTTCAAACCATAGGTATCCCATTTCACCCCACTTTCCCCTAAAGCCCATTGGCGTGAGGAGGTTGAATTTCAATAGTCTAACTAGGCCGAACTCGTGTACTCGTGTACGCAAAGGATCTGCCCCTAAAGACGGGCCTCGAACTGAAGGTCCCGCAGTCCCAAAGCCATTATTCTTCCATAAAATCAGCATGGCCTAATACAGGGTGATTATAATTAAAGTTAAAGTTTCAAAACGATTTAAAAAAAGAACCACTGATCAGTATGACGCCAAATTTGAACGGAATATTATTGAAGAAGGGGGAAAGCGTATGGCATAAGAAAAAAAAAATAATTCCAAATTTTTGCAACAGATGGCGCTGTACGCATCCTAATTTAAGCGAATTCGACTACAAATGAGAAATGAATCTTAAAATAACGGCTAAAGTGTAAGTTACACGTTGAACCGACTATACTGTTCAATGTGCATGACTGTACATGTGTGATATTGTTAGTTACGTAAGCCCATCCACCATATCACAACAGATGGGAAAAATTGGTTTTTAATTCTCTTGAGGCCAAAAACCGCATACAAAGCATCCATCAAATTGTTTTTTAAATTTCGCGAGACTGGTGCAAAACATGTTCAATATGCTGTCCACCGTTTTCTGCAACAAGTTGAAATCGAGAAACAGCATGTTTCACAACGGATCGCAGTGTCTCCGGGGTCACGTTCAGAATGTGTTGCGCAATTGCTTCAATTCAGCTAAGTGTGCAATCGGAGTCCTGAACACAGCATCTTTCAGATAGTCCCACAGCCAGAAGTCACACGGATTAAGATCAGGTGATCGGGACGGCCAGGCTGTAGGGAAATGACAGGTATTTTAATTTACATATTCTGACACTTACAGCGCCATATGTTGCTAAAATTTGGAACTATTTTTTTCTTATGCCATACGTTTTCCCCCGTCTTCAATAATATTCCGTTCAAATTTGACGTCATTCTGGTCAGTGGTTCTTTTTGTATAGCGTTTTGAAACTTTAATTATAATCACCCTGTATATAAAAGATGCCAAGCAGTTTTATCCTAGCCTTTAACAGCTAGCTATTCATGTTTTCTGACATTCAAATGGTTACTATTTTTGAGAATAACTTTTATTTTAGTGATTAATATACAGTTTACGAGAAATATATTTTTTGTGATTTAATCATAGGAGCTGATTGTAAGCAAATACCGTGAAAATTCCTTTATATATATTTACACTTTTAAAATGTTTCAAAGGTTTACTGGAATGAAACGCATATCCATTTAAGCTTCTTTTTAAGCTACGATTGTAAGATAGCAAAAACAACAGAAAATAATTGATGAATTAGAATTCTTTTAATTTTATTTTTGTGAGATTTTTTCGATGTTGTCAGTAATGTTTTTGTATTTCGAACGATTTATCAAAATTTTTTAACATTTTCTCAAACATCAACACATTAAGTTTAATTCAGTGGTTTATAATAGAAGAAAGCTAAATTTTCTATATTTCAGCATATTTAAATGGGGAACTTTTCAAAAAGTCCATACGTTTTAAAATACTATCACTAAAATTTTCTATAAAATAATTCACAAATGTCTGTTGATTGTCATTCCTAAAAGCTGTAAATGTAAACACACTGGGAGAAAATGCAAGATGCTCTTAATAACCAAATTCAAATCACCTCTTGTTTCCAAAACTATTATTGCTCGAAAGAGCTCAAATAGACAAATCAATGAATTTATCGTCAAATCAATTTACCTACATAATTAATCTCTCTTTTTCTACCTTTAAGCAGCCTTTTATAGCTCAATCGGAATTTAATTTATCGGATTATAATATTTTTACTGGATACTGGATGAAACTTCGAAAATTATATGAATTTTGGAGATGATTCCGTTTAAAAGAAATATCAGTTTCTACTGGTTAAATATAATTTTTTCATCTTTTACAAAACATTGCTTTCCAATAAAAGTATAAAAGAAAAACTTATAATTAAGTTTTTAAAGCAAACGCGTTTTTTTTAAATATAATTTTGAAAGAGAAAAAGAAAGTTCATGGCAACTACTGTCATTCAAAATCATGTTTGCGTGACTGTAGATTTTTGACGTGAGGAAATGTTAGAATTAAAAAAAAATGCGAATACCTATAATAGCTAACTACATTCTTTAACAAAAAATAATGATTTTTCAGTCAGGTATTATTCGCAACTTGATGAGAGACCATGTACTAGCCTTTCTTATATTCTAAACGATCCACTATTGATGAATTTTCACTTTTACTTTTTCAAATTAAAATATAGAGAAAGAAAATAAAAATATTGATATATTTCGGATGAGGAATCTTAAACATAAAATGGAGGTAATCATTTCGAAATATTTTTTTCTTAACTGATGTGCATTGTTGCACTGTTATATGTCTACTGGTAGTTATTTCTTAATGATAAAAAATTACAGATGTGGTTGATATTACTATATAAAGCAATGCAAAGATGTGATTTGTGTTTTTATTTCTTTCTTCTTTTATTCTCGTGATTAACTCAAATTATCTCTGAAAGCACTCTTGTTTTTCTTCGGATTTTTCGTGTTTATTTCATAATAATATGGCAGAATGTAAAGAGATTATAGGAAAAGACGATTTTTGAAACTATGATGATTCTAGCAGTATGCTTTTCGCCATAATTTTTTAAATTTAAAGATAAAAATAATTCGTGGGAACGATTGCATAAGTAAAGAAATATTTAAAAAGAGATACGAAAAGTCCTAAACCTTCTTAAAATTCAAAATGCCGAAGCACTGTTCGACAGAAAGTTTGGAAAAATGTCTGTTTTCAAAATCGGGATGCTAAAAATGAAATTTTTAAATTATTTAATATCCTTTATCACTTTTATTTTTTCAAAACTGTAAAACTAGTCTCATTACAGAAGTATAATTTAATCATTATAGTTCATTTTAGTTTGTCATATTTATTGAAATTATAAACGCACCATTCATTAATTTACGTCACTCGCAAGAAATTATTATTGGAAACCTCTGATACAAACTGCCATTACTATATTTTAAAGGTTAGGAAATTTATGGAAATATAACATAAAAATTAGACATGCTGCAGTGTGTCTAAGTGTTTGACTCCAATTTGGAAGCTAAAATAACAAGAGTCAAATTTTTGAAACATTTAAAATTTATCATAAACACTAAGCACTAACGTTAACAGACATATTTACAGTACTTCTAACAATTACAAAGGTTTTTAGGATGAGATATTTTACATTGTTCACTCCACCAATTCACAGTTCTAAACCGAGTCATTTTGCGCTGCCGCCTTACGACCATAGGTGGATCTGTTCTTACTGCGCAAGAGCATTTGTTACAGACAAAATATTTCCTAATCATGGGATAGGAATGTCCGGAAATCTGCCTATTTTTATCTATACTTATAAAAGGCAATGTTTCTGTGCGTGTGTGTGTCTGAGATGTCCAGATGAATCTATCGCACTTACAGCTATGAAATTTGGCACAGAGGTAGTCGTAATGGTTACTGGATGCATCTCGAAGCCGGAATTTTAAAATTTAATTTAGAAATTTTTTATTTAATATTTTGTGTTGCTTTGGGTGTTTTTTCGCACTCATTTCCCAATAGCATGGCTTCAAATAACTGTACGAAAAACCAAATACACCATCGGAAAGAACAAACAATTTCCATTCTAATGAAGTTTGTTTCGTACGTCTAACGTAATTTACTGAATTTTGAGAAATTTTTGAAAAATGGTCACTTTTATTGTAATTTTTAATAAAGATTTCTTCAAATTATCGCATCTGACGTTCTAACATCTCTATAATTTTCCTTTTTTTCAGCTTATAACTGGAATGTTTATGTCGGATTTAAAACAAAAATTGTTAAAATATCTTTTTTCGTTCTTCTTAAATTAATTTTACCTGATCAGTTCAAACAGTTTTTTTGCTAGCGAGATTTCTCTTGACGATTCCAGTACGCATTGGTGCAATTTCATTGGACTTCATAATGCGTGACCTTCCTCGCGGCATGTGACGTCGTTACATTCGCGTCATCGTCATCTCAATAATATATACATTTCTGTTTTAATAAATGTCATTGAAAATCAATAATGTGTCTCTTTTCTTTGATTTTATATTCAAAACTTTTTCGTGTCATTATTGCCATTTTTTCTCCAGTCCTGATTCCACGGGCAACGCCGCCGTGCGCGTACTGCTAGTGATACATAAAACATTTAATGCTTTTTTGTTTCATCAATTTTGCTTCGTTCAATAAGTCACCACACCACAAAATAATTTTAAAATTGTTTTTCTTACTTGGATTTTAGGCTGATATAGTTTCCACCGCCAAATAATCTACGCATAGTAAAGAATTGAAATCACTATTTTTATGACAAATGGAATTATAGCACCTGAAAAAGCATCAAATTCGCTTTGAAAATTTGTTCCTTGAGACAAAGAAAGCATTTTAATGCTAACGAATATATGTAAAATATTAAAATTATCAATATTTAAATTTTAAAGATAGATCTGTCTATACCATTTATATAATTTTTTAAGTAAGGTAATGTTAAAAGCCACATGACAGAAGAAATAAATCAATTTTAATTACCATATTTAATGATCAGTTTCTTTTCTAATCAAATATTGATTGATATTTGCAATGAAACTTCGTATCAGAGAACAAGAAAACATTAGATAATTAAAAAATGGTTAATTAAGTAATGTGTTTTGAGATTAGCCTGTTTATTTTGTTTGTCTCTTTTGCAGTTGACTAAATCACTGCAAGATATATTCAGTGACTTGCAGTATGTGCAGATGCCAAATTATTAAAATTGTCCGAAGTTTAAAATGAATTTTTTCCTAAGTGACTCGCTTTGAGAAAAGAAATTTACGCTTCAACACTTTGATTTCGGTAAATCCATTGGATAAAGTATTATCTAGATCAAACCTATAAAATTGCGGAACAGAATTACAAATATAGGTAATAATGTATAACTTGTCACAATTCTATAAGTTGCTTTTGCAAATACACAATACTTTTTTAATTAGCCACATTGAGAAGAAGCTTAATGTTTAAAAAAAATTGCTAAAACACCTGGTAAAATTAATAAAGATACCAGCCAAACCGTTTTAGAGTTCTGGCAGGATGCGTAAATTACACAACGTTCGTATTAATTTCATTTACGGGATATTATCATCTCATTATATGCCTATTTACCTGTACCTACTAGTAATAATGGGCTTTGCAAAACATTAATATGACACGTATATATAGCTGTGACTATTTTGATGAGTTTTTAGACGCTTTTTTCTGACGTAACTTGTTTCGTTTTCATAACGAAGAAATTTTGAAATTTACTCACTCTATATTATGCAACAATTTACAAATGAACAGTTGCGTATTCCGGATAACCAAGCAATATTTAAATATTTTAAGAACTCTCAATGGTTCCCTACTTTCTTAAAACCTTTTAATCTTAATTTAATTTTGATTTTCTATAAGAGACGCCGTCTAGGGCAAATATTAGAAAAACATTGTTGCCAAATTTTATAAAAATCGTAATATTGAATTATGAAATATATTGAAGACTTAAAAAACGAAATAATAAAATTATAAACGTTTTTAAAGAAACAAGCCATTATTAATGCGTTAATTTTCAATCAAAACAAAATTCAGAGTAAAAATTGCAAAACCTTGAGGAGTTGTAAACAATAAAATAGGAAATTAAGACACATTAAATACCAAAAAAATCCTAAACATTCATTAAAAAATTAATCATAATATAAATATGATTTAAATTCCAATTTACTCATATAAAACCGTATGGTTTTTATACCTCTTACAATATAATACCAGAGTATTTATGACAGTACCTGATACTTTTTTATTTGCGATTTGACCTCCAGATTTTTAATAGAAATGTTTTTTACTTCTTTTCAGCTATTAAATGGTTGATTTTTTAAATTTTAGTTTAATTATTTATGAACTGAAATCATTCTTTATCATATTTATTTTCAGTAAATGACACTTGTCAGAAAAATACTTTTATATGAAACATAGTGTTTCGTATTTTCGAAATAATTCTAAAACCCTTCGTTGTTATCCTTAATAATGAGGTTGACATAAATCTAATTCGTCTACCTTCTTACGGTTCTCAGGTGATTAAGCATTCAAATTATCGTTTCGAATGTTCCCCTTAATTATAAAAATCATTGCGAAATTTCCAATATTCATTTATCTCCGCTTTATGGCGAGTTATTTATCTACTATCGGTTTTCTATTTGTTAGTAGCTAATGAAAAAGTCCCTTAAAAATTCCGAGATATATGACACGCTTTGTTAAAGTAAATTTATCTTTCCACTGGAATAATTAATCACGTGTTATCTGAAGTTTTGAAGCATATCACATCTATTAGGTTAAATAAAACAACGCTGGGTTTTTTTCAACAGTTTTTGACGGCTCTCGTATGAAGAATATTTATGGACGTATTAAAGGATGAAAAAAATTATGTCTTTACAGGAAACGCTTTTAATGTTGGTTGTCAATTTAAAACGAATGACAGGATTTTGGAGTAAAATTCTGATAAGATATTTGAACAAAGAGTAATATTAAAAATGCTTTTAATATTGTCTCAAATGACAGGTTTTTCGGAAAAATTGACACGTTTTATGAAACAGTTACGGTGACATCAATTTGACATTACCTTAAATATTATTTGTGGAATAACTCAAAAGCATATTTTTATATCATAGATTCCTAAGCTTCGGGTTTAGAAGCATTTTAAATTCCATGCACAAAATAATTCACTTAACTATTCTTTTCAAATCTACCTTAATAACAATTTGTAAATTGAGTTATTTAATACTGTGTCATGAAAATTAAAAGCGTTACATATGAAAATAATAGATAAAAATAAAGTCAATTTCTGTCAAGTTAGTCGTAAAAAAACTCGTGAGAAGAATACCAACATTAATGTTTATTATTTTGTTTAGTTCTGAAGTACTTATTGGAATAGGCAAAGAATTCTATTTTAAATAAATTATTGTTTTTGAAACTTTATTTGAACTATACATGATAACTAGACATGATGTTAAATGATTCCATCTACACTGTTTGACATTATCCAAAAGAAAGTAAAGTTGTGTAATTCTGTGAAATTAAATAATATAGTTTGAAGAAATAACCCAAAACATATGATTTTTCTCTTTATTTCTCAATTATCAATAAATTAATGAAAATATTCATTGTTAAATAAAAATAATTCTTTTCCTGAAAACGTTCCAACTGCAATTAGAACACTTTCTCGAACGTAAATAATTATTAAATTATTAAAAATAATTTAAAAAGAGCAAAAACGAAAATTTCTAAATATATCTTACTTTAATTTAATATTTTATTTGCCTTTAAATCTTTTTATGGATGTATTAACAAGTCCCATTATTTGTAATTGAAAATATAAGTTTAGTAATTACACTGTTAAAATCATTTCACGAATGCTATATTATACATTGATAAGGCAATAAATAAATAAGTAAGAATCATCAATTGTTAATAAAAAGAACCATGATTGATTTTATAGTGATCAAAAAGAGCAGAGAAAAAGTAAATATTTATTTCGACTGAAATAAACTATAATTAAAATCTTGTAATTATTAGGTATTTGAAGTGGCAACTTTTGACCATCACTTTTCAAACTGCAAAAACTGGTATGTATATCATAATCGGTCGTTAGAAACGAAATTATTGCAGACGAGCTCAAGACGCACGAAATTATTCCAGATGAGCTCAAGAACAACGAAATTATTGCAGACGAGCTCTTGCTACTGTAAATAAACCAGCGAGTGTGTTATTCCCTCGATTGACTCGCATTGCTCATCATAATCATAGCCAAATTTGTATTTAGCTGAGTTGTATATTAACAAGGATCCGGAAGGAATGAATGAATTTCGAATAACTCTTGCTCAACTTACTGGGTTCGAATTTTGATACACATATAGAACTTTGCTACCAAGACTACGAAAAAATTTCACTCATCTAGCTAATTTTGTTTTCAAGCTACGGACACACAGACTGACGGATTTTATTCAACCTAATATCTCATTGTAAATATCACACACTTAAATTTAAAGCTCTAGATTGTAACGTTATTGATCACCATATTCATGCATGGATTTGGTCAAAAATAAGATACATATCTTTAACATAGGTGATAAAACCATATACCAAATTTAATTCACATGTCTCTTTGTGTTTTTGAGTAATCGAGTTCGCAACCACACGAATGACAGAAAAACAGATTTCTTTTCGGCGAATTTCGCAAAATAGTTTATACAGATTTACAATTTTGATGCAAAGGTAACATTCAAAATTTCATTTGCTTAGCTCGTCCTCTTTTTTAGTAATCATGTTCACAGACAGACACAATGCCAAACAGCAGAAGGGTTCTGCTCCCGACTTTCTCGTATGCTTCCACAATCAATGTTTCAGCTTCGCCTTATAATAGACTTTTTAACCGGTCTCTTCGGCTATCTCACAGGGAGTGAAATCGACGGTTAAAATAAAGTTGGGCAATAGTGGAATTAAATTTAATTTATTGTTCTCACATCTTCCACATAGTATTACTCAGGGTTAACTAAGATTACATTACATTGTGCATCTCGCTAAGCATAGCAAAATTTGTCCGTCCCCGTGAGAGCGAAAAAAACCGAAGCGACCCTCCTCGCACGAACAGTCAAGTCACTCTGTCTATCGCTATTCTCCGGAAAGCGAAAGGTCCTTGTAGTGACATACAACGGCAGGAGGGTGAGACAAAATGTGATTGTCACATTGCATTTTATGTCGCTTTCCTTTGATTGATTGAGTCGAAAATTTAATTCCGATCTACAGGTTTGGTGTCAAGACTGAATATCCTTTCACTAGCTGGCTGCGTTTTGGAGTTATACGATTCCCATACCCACAAATATATAAATAGACTTTCAGTCTGTTGAAGGATTTGCTCCAAAATTTCGTGCGTATCTTCAATCCTAATTAAAAAATCATGCGTCAACTTATATCCAAATAGCTTGTTACATTTTCAGTCAGCATATTCACACGCTCAGAGATGAATAGACAAGACCCATAATGGCGGATTTCGCAGGAAATTTGATACGTGTAATGGCAAAGTGCTAAATTTCTTGTTTCTAGTTCTTATTCTTTCCGTTCATACATCCAGACATTCAGATGCATAAATTCAAATTTGATTTTTTTTAGAATCCAGTGATGATTAAAGCGTAAGGATTCATCAAGATATTGGTTCTAAATTTTTAACTATTATAATACATGGTGTCCGAATCAAATGTCCCTAATTTGGAGAGGTCGCTAAACTTAACAGAAGGTTAAAAAGCATAAGAAAAATGTAAAATTAGAAAACAGTACTCACAAAGTTTTTATTAAAAAAATCAGTACACTTCCAAGTGGGCTTCCTTAGTAACCCTGAGGATATCCAGCCGGTAGCCCAGTTCCAGAAAGTTGCTCGAACATCCGTGCCCTAGAAACTCGTTGGAAGATATCAGTGGGTTCTAAATGCCGCATTTGGGGTATTGCGTAACTTAGCAACGTGTCCAGGTAAATGTTTGCCGTCACAAATTTCTCAGCAAAGAAAAGTGGTCCTATGACTATGTCATGTAAAAGAGCGCATCACACATTAATTTTTGGACTGTTTATTTCCCTTCCTGTACTGCATGGGGATTTTCTGAGCCCCACATTTTGCAGTTGTGCTTATATTCACTTTGTTGCTCACATGAAATGTTGCTACATCTGAAAAAATGATGGGGTTTAGAAAATCGTTTACATTTTCGATGCGATATAACATCTCCACAGCAAATGCAACAAGCTGCGGCAGTTTCTGTACAATCTGCATTTTGTACGCATACAGCCTCAGTTTTCATACAAACGCGAAAACTAAAAATTGTCTCCAAAATCTAAGAATTCAACAGCCAATTTTGCCTGATATCGCCAACGTATCGCTAATAGATTTTTTTAATGGACTGCTCAAATTAGGGACATTTGATTCGGACAACCTGTATATCTCATTCTATATTTTATATACGAGAAACAAATACAGTAGAACCCCGGTAATCCGAACACGCGCTAATCCGGAACCCTCGCTAATCCGGACGGTCCATGGAGAATGATGCAAACCCGCAAAAAAGGGCAGTCAACTGCCTTCGTCACCGAGAAAGACGCCTCTCTCTGTGGCGCCGATTTATTGTTGTTGAATTATTGTCCTGGGTCATCCTCATCAGTGCGCATCCTTCCCCAGAAGAATTGTGCCCTGAAAATGAGAGTGAAATTTCCGCAATGTTTCTACTCCCTAACACGACTGCGTTGATCCAATCCATGGATCAGAATGTTATTCAAAACATCAAGCTGGGATAACGCAAGTTGCTTCTTAGGAACATTCTCAATGATCCTGTGCACAATGAAAACTTGGAAAAAATACTAAAAAATGTAAACTTAAAAGATTTCGTGTCCAGTCTTGCTAACTGTTGGGCATCTGTGTCTACATTGCTTATCAACAAGTTGTGGAAAAATTTACTTCTCAATTTTATTGATTCTGAAGTTGAATAAATTCAGCTTGCATCACTCATTAACTAATTACAGAACAAAACACGAACCCGATGTCTAATACTGAAGCCCTTCAGTGGGCTGCTGAGACTGACGACAGTTTGACTCGAAATGAAATTTTAACAGACGACGAAATTATCAGGACGGTAACAGCAGAAGATGATGATGATGACGACGTCACCCCTGTAAACCCCGTCAAAATTTCTCATTCTGAGGCTGTGGCGGTACTCAACACTTCATTACAGTGGGCTGAAGATCAAAATTTTGAAGCACACGAAATTATGCTCCTCAGCCGTTTAAGAGACCGCACATTTGAATTAAAAATTGGAACATCCGCGCAAAAAAATCACTGACTTTTTTGGACACTGGTTATGTTCATTCATTTACATATGTAGCAATTATTTATGCACATATTATCTTCATACTGTATCATGTTCATTTAATTTATCCACACAATGTTAGTTCATACAAATATACCATAGTACCTATACATACAAATTTTGAAAAAAGTGTTTTAAGTTATTTTTTTAAAACCTCGCTAATCCGGAAGTCCATGCGCCTGAATTCGTCCGGATTACCGGGGTCCTACTGTATCTTCAAATTTGCATGAGCGGCAGCAATATGGTTATTTTCGAATCTTATCTGCTGTTGCTTACTTAGAATTAGTTTTACGTTCATTTTTGTTGAGAACCAACAAAAAGTTTTATTCTTTTAAAATATCATATATTAATATGATAATATTCTAATATATAACCCAGAAATTCAGTTGTATTTTTATCTACCCAACTTATGATGGAGCAAAAAGTCTGAAGCTGATCTCCTCTTATGGGAATTAATTATTTTATTGTTTTCCGTTTGGTAACAAAAAGTTTCGATAAAATCCCTTTGCATTATCTCCATTTACAATTTCTATTCAGTGCTCTTAAAAATGACTTATCCAAACAAGTAAGTTACAAATTCCAAAGCCAGCCATTTCTACTTTCTCGTATAGTAGAGAAAGTACTGTAATCGTCAAAAAAATCGATCTCGAGATTTTGACGAATCTCCACGTTTTAGACCTCCCTGAGTCCGAAAAACACAATTTTGGAATCATGTCCGTCTGTCTGTCTGTGAACACGATAACTCCAAAACTATTAGAGCTACGGGGATGAAATATAGTATAAGGTTTTTAAACATAATTTTTAGGTTTCTATCAAATTTTGGACAAAATCCGTCAAAGGGAAGTCTGTCTGTCTGTATGTCCGCGGTCATGTGAACACAATAACTCAAAATCTTGAATATCTAGATGGATAAAATTTGGTACACAGTTTTATCGTCATGAATGTAGGTCCGTATAAAATTTTGGGCCAAATCCGTCAAAAAGAGGGGTTCAAATTGCATATTCAATTTCTTTTAATCCGATTCTCATGTGTATGCGCACTGGTAGCAATCTGTTATTGTTGCAAATTTTATTTACAACAATAAATAATGTTTACAGACATGAATTGAAACAATTTTTTTATTGTTGTAAATAAAATTCAAACCGATCTCATTATTTCGGCAAATCTTTTATTCACGCGCTTTTGCAATTGTTACGGTTGTGGTAGTATAAATTGTTTTCTTGGGAATTCAATTCCAAAGCAGAATTTTCGCTTTAGTATTCATTGCATTGCCTATTTTATCGCACTGCTTCGAAGTAATATTTTTTTGAAACGTCGCAACAGATATTTGATTTCAGGTTTGTTTGTTTGCTTCACTTTCTCGTATACGAAGTATACAAAGAGAAAGTATTGTAATCGTCAAAAAAAATTCGAACTCCAGATTTTGACGAATCTCCACTTAGAAAGTATACGAGAAAGTTTATGGGAGACCACTCCCGCTGGTTTATTAGCTGAAATTGTAGTTTCTCGATTATTAATAAGGTGTAATTATATATTTCAAAGTTTTCATAACTGAGAAAAATAAATAGATAAATACCCATCGGAATAATGCATTAATTAGTTTGAGTTATGAATTAATTGAAAGTGTTGATGGAATATGGCGAGCACAAGATTGGGATGAAGAGGAAACATTCACTTCATGCCACCCAACCTAGATTTCAGCCCCCTTGCTTTTGTCTTTCTTAGAGCCCTGAAACTTAATTTTTGACTTAACACCAGCTACAAACGATGAATTGAGAGCAACCAATAAAAGAAAATCTGCTCTAAATTTTCATCGTTCTGCAGCCAGTGGCGGCTCTTCCATAAGAGCTGCAGTCCCCCCTGAAATTATTTTAAAATATTATAATTTCGTTTTTATTCTAATTGGCATACTTTTCCACGTTGAGAATTCAGTGATCAACGAAAATGGCAAAAAAGTTCTAAAAATATAAAAAGAAGACGGAAAATCAATCAAGAATTAAGAGAGAGACAGACTAGAGCTGCATCAAGCTTTGCACCTCCTACGTATCCGCTATTAACGCAAAGAGCAACTCGAAGCGGGAGAAAAGAAACCCTTTCTCTTCTGGAAATTGCATTCATTTGAGCTGCATTTTTTTCAGCTCTCATTTAGCGGGACTTCATCATTTGTCTCTTTTTCGCTTTTTCTCAGTAGTTCACTCTTTAAGTCGTTTTTTAAATCCAATTCTGGAGGAGTTGTAATGTTTTGCTTATTTCTGTTTTTTCGAGTGCTGATTACGACTCTTAGATTTTACCACCAATAATTTTTGTTGGAATTTTAGTTATAGCCAAAAACTTTAAAGAAATTGCTATAGTTTTTCGCTTATAACACAAAAACTATCAATTTTTAGTATATCATCATTACATACCAAAATAATCAGCACAAAATTTCCAACAACTTAGGTGTATAACACTTTTGCAGCACTGTTTGTTTCTGAGCTGACGAGCCACTACTGTCGGCAGCAAAACGTCATAAAGATATCGCTTGAATATTGTAGAGCATCTTGTGTAAATACGGTAACAACACCGGAACGATAACCACTAACAAAATCAACTTGTTCAGATGATTGATCAAACTGAGCATTTGTATTTATTAATACGACTATTAAATGTTTATGTATGCTATTAATTCTTTATGAAATTAGTATTAAACTGCGCTCATTTTTGAAAAACCCAGTAGATCAAGTTTGTTATCAATACTAATCAATAATTTGTGGATCTGATTTGCTGTATTCTTTATAAATTATTTAGCTATGTTATTAAATTCCGAGAGCAAATGAATTTTGCATCAAAGGTAGAAACGCTCAGTCACATTAATACAAAATATTATTCAATAATTTCTATAGATGTAAGACAGTCCAATTTAATATTGATCAGTTTTCCTATTACATTAAATTTCAATATAAAATCAGAGATAATAAGAATGGAGCAACGATATTATAAATTTAAAGACAAAGGAGATTACTTTTTACTTACAAGAAGACTGAAAAAACATCTAAAATAAACTAAGCAAATCTAAAGCATTCAAAATACAAAATAACTCATTTTCTTTCCGAACGGATTGACCCTTTCACTCACTGAGCAAATCTTATGACTCAACGTCTTACTTCAACGATCGTAAATATTTTTCTTTGTCATCAAACCCGGGCTCGAGAAAGAAGAACTGTTAGAATATCGATACAAGAGTAACGCTGACTCCCGGCTTGTTGAAGTCTGCATTTTTCTCCGTCACAAATTTCACTCTCCCTTCCAAAGAGAGGTGAGAGTCAAATCCTTAACGAAAACACCATTACAATGGTTGACAGTCGCATTTTAGCTGCTAAATGAAGTTACTCACTATAATGCAAGCAAATCAAAGCTAAGAACAGCCTACTTGAATATCCTGCTTGCGTCATTGTCGCCGACAATGACGACTGGGCGAATCTAAGCCGCTGTAAAATAGGGCGATGGGAGGGAAAATTCAATCTACGGCTTCTCCCAGTAAATTGTCATAGGCTTATAAGATTAGTGTCAATCATTGTCGTTGTGTGCGTTTCTCCTTAGAGGGGGTTGGAGCTATAGACAGGAGGCGAGGTAGTTCCTGCCGCCATCCCATTAGATTAGATCCTTATGCATTGAAAAGTTTAATATTCTATTTGAAATAGCTTTTATGGTATTAATAATTAAGATCGAGTCAATATTTTGCGTTTGAGGAGACGGAGAAAGAGAAATCTTTCACAGGAGGATGGTAATTCTATTAAGTAGAGGAGCTTTCTCCTCCTAATTTGTAATTTCAGAATGTGGACTCTTTTATGTTGATCATTTGGTGCGGGATGGAAATGGATTAGGATGTTTTCGATTTAGATGTCTCTATTGGGGAAGGTATCTTTTTTTTCAAAAGACCCTTCATCATTAGAGATAAAATTATTCTGCTAGCCAATCTTACTCAAAATTTATTCATTTCTCACATATAAATCATGCCTAGCATTCACATTTATAATAAATATTAAACCTACAAGAGATATGTACTGCATTCTTTATCGGCACATTTTGAATCACCATATTAGTTAATATAAATGGATATGTACATATAGAAAATTTATTTATTCCTAACTCTATAAACAGATATGAAATCCTGGAATTAAATGCGAGACTGATTTAATGAAACGAAGACATGCATTCTACCATCATTGATTAATAATTTAAACTATTACTCTTCTTAAATTTAAAGTTTGGATTTTTTTAAAACTGACTTCGAGCATGCCATGTCCATTTCGAAGTCTAGGATGAAGAAGTCTCCATTATTCATGCAATATATAATTGTTTTTCCAGTAGGAATTGATATAACACACTACTTGGTCGGAGAACTAGATTCATCACCAGAATTTCTCTATAATACATATTTGATTCAGCATACCATCATAGCCATCCATAACATCATAGATGTGTGCGTCAGAAATGTTTTAAAACACTCAGTTCGAGCTAAAGGAAAATTTATTAAAGATAAAATCAAACCAAACATGATAGACCATCCTCATAAACCATCCTATCGCAAACTGAGCGTCTAAAATTTAACATGAGGCTATAAATAAATTATTCTACTTCTATTAAGCTTTTGCAAGTTACCATTCTAAATTAAGAACAACTGAATATGTTTAAGTGACTCAATTAAAGTTGACATTTAAATTAATGAAACATTATTCTTTTAGTAATGTTAAATTATTTTATAGAATGTTTAGTTCACAACCTCCAGTTTTCTTTTTTCACTGTAAAGAACTATTGGTAAGCTTTGCGTTCAACGAAGCAAAAGAGAGTCATATTATCCATGTCTTGTAGAGAAATGAAGAAAGTGTTGTTTCCAATTTTTTCATAGCTAGAGATAAGAAGTGTAGTAGTTCCCTCTGCTACCCCTTTAGATTAGATCCTTATGCATTTAAAAGAGTTTGATATTCTATTTTATGGTATTAATAATTAAGATCCAGTCAATCTTTTGCGTTTGAGAAGACAGAAATGAAAAGAGAAATATCTTCACAGGAGGATGGTAAATCTCTTAAGTAGAGACGCTCCCACCTAGTAATCATCCAATCAACCTGAAATTACACCGCTTTGTAATTTCAGGTTAGCCTCCATTGGAAATGGAGGGCAGTGGTGGTTTTTCGCACAGGCGCTAGAGGTGCTCGTCTCGTACCTAGAGACTCTGAGGGGGCCTCAAAATCTATTCAGCATACATCGCAGTGTTATGGCGACTGCGAATTTACTACATTGGGCAACGTAAGGGTCTCAAAACAATTCTGTGCCCGGAGCCTCATATTGTGAAACTCCGCCACAGACGGAGGGTTCTTTTCTGCGGTTTATTCGGTGCGGGAAGGATTAGGATGTTTTCTATTTGTATGTTTCTTTTGGAAGGTAGATGTAGAATAGTAAAAATGGGCTAAAAATTGTTCTAATATTATTTCGTTTACGATAAATGGCACTTCATAAAAAATAAATCAAACCAAACTTGGTAGACCTTCCTTCATTAAAATCCTTCTACATTATTGTTCAAAATGGGATAAAGCTGTTAAATGTTTAATTATTCATTTACAGAGGACAATCGAATTCAGGTAACTTTATTCTGTTGTGAATATTAAAATATTTTGTGGTATAAAATTAATATAACATTGCAAGTTCGGATGAAGTAAATGACTACTTGAGACTTTAGTTTCCATCAGAGGTAAGTCATAAAGAAATCCCTGCCTAATCACTAGGACATCCGGTAAAGCTTAAATCACGAGACCACCATAGATAACAATATAGATACTATGAACCTGGCATAATAGTCCGATTACGAACGTCACACAAGCGGAACTCTCGCAAAGAGTCACATTCCGTCATCAGCGATGGGACAGTCAACCAGACTCATCACTATTACTGTGCCGCCAGGGGGACTGGGGATACGAAGGCCTCCTTACGTATTACGGAGGCGTCTCATCCTCGTTTTCGAATGGCTCTCAGGAGAACCAACAAAATTAAAGAAAGAATCACATGTCTTATACAGAAGTCAAGAAAATGAAGAAATATTTAAATTCCTTTCTAAGATCGTTTACATCGCAAATTTTTATAACACTTATTCACAAATACACACCAGTATTAACCCTTTGAGGCAGCACGTGTAACTCTATGGAAAGCTTACACGTGAAAGTCGTCCTCAAAGGGTTAATATACCAGAAGGTTAATTATTAGGTTAAGCTATTGAAAATGCTGAGGATCGAAAATGGCATAACAGTATCAAACCATGTAGGAGGGTATTCAGAACGAGGGAAACTATTGACTGAAAAAAGTTTATGGTAATGGAAGATAAACGAAAAGTTTTTGGCATGTAGGTAAACTTGACACAATCGAGTAAAAATGTATTCCAATTCATAATTTATATTGAATATAAATTGCAAATCTTACAGTGCAATACATTGTATTAATCATTAGGAAGGTCCAAATGTCGATTTAATTAATGTAAATAAGGTAAAGTAATGAAACGAGAAACTAAGGTTTGGGGCTTTTTTCCAGATTTTTTCTTTCTTCTCTATTTTTTCAGATTTTGGGGTCCTTCTTTTCTCAAAATTGGTAAATGCATGCCACAGATATTTAATGTTCTTATGACTACAGTCCTTTCTCTCCGCAGTGTTTAAGTATGGACACTTTGATACTAACCAATTTGTATTTAACCATAAAAATTAGTCTTTAAGCGATTCATGAAATTACATTTAGCAGATACTATTACCACATTTAGTTGAAACCAACACTGCAATCAAAACACTAGGAAAATAAGAAGCAAAGCTTAAAACACTTCTTTATTTACGGATCTTCCGTCACGCATCCAACTTACGATTGTTAACTTTTGGGAGGGAGTAACACCCTCTTCAACTCGCTTCATTAATTTTTTTCTGAGTCTCCATCCAGTTCTGAAGTCAGAAATAAATTTAGAATCTGCAAATCAATCTCAATATGTATTTCTGTGCAATTCCTATTATTATATTTGTAAGTACTCACTAATTTAAAAGGGTGAACTCAACATTTAATCAGTTAAATTCCATGCCGAGTTTTAGAAATTTGCTGATAAAGATGTGCCATGTCTTTACAGATAGTTCTACAAGTTATATTGTTCTGAAATTTCAAGATGGGCATTATATAGAATAATTCTGAAGTTCGAAGCAACTTCATAAATAAATAATTAACTAACGAACGAAGATAACCATAATCCATAAATAATACATCCAGTCTGGTAACTGACTGACTGGATAGCCGCGACAATAACGCGGATATTGTGGTTAGTTCCATCACCTCGCATACCTCGCATACCTCGAAGTCATTCGAAATGTGACTAACAACACCACAGCCCATTTCCGAGCGCCTTAAGGTAAGGTTATAGCAGAGGCAATGCATAGAATAGAATATGATATTGTAAGATATATGTCTTTTAAATGTTCAATGTGTGGACCTCTTTTTTGGAGCTCAGCTGCCAGGCAAAGGATCATGTTTTTACACGGCCTTAAGTAAGATATATGCAGCTCATGTGCTATCATACTATCAGAAATGGAGCTTAATGCTGCATTAAAATGCGATTCGTAACCTGTTAGTTGAACTCCAAAATGGAGGACAATACATTGAAAATTGTAAAGCTGTTATTCCGACCACGTCGCTCACCCAGCTTCAAATTTTCCTTAAGAACGAATTTTGCTTCGTTTTCGTCTATTCAGATAAAACCGATTTTTAGAGACTTTTAAGAAAACAATCATTCACATATGAATTGTTGACTTTTAAAGTTGCTTCGAACTCTTGACTCATCCTGTTCTGTGTGTGTTATAAATGACGAGGATATTCCCATTTTTTGCTTTCAGAGGTACCTCAGAAGATAAACTTATCTTAAAAACGCTACAGATAATTGTTTTATATTTTACTTGGGAAAAAGTTAGAATTCGCCCAATTACACGCCTTGAAAATAGAGAATGAACCCTTGTTCCTTTCAAAAGAATATACATTATTTTATCTAATGAGAAGATTTAAAAGATAATTTCCGCAATAACCAAAAGTACAAACATGATCTACAATAACCAGTGTTTTGAAAACAAGAAAAAAATGTTACACAATATTTACAGAGAGGGAAAAAACGATTCTTTAATACAAGATTTTAAGTAAAGTTCCATATATAAAATAATGAACCGGTAGCTGCCGATACATCTCTGCCATTTGGTATTTATATGGCGATATGATATTATTAAAAGTGCATACTTTATAGCTAATATGCAATAATGAATATCTTTAAAAAAGTTACATTTATAATTAACAATTTTTAATATTAATTGTTGTAATTTTCTGTTGATGCAATCACTTGATGCTGTTGCGTTGAGCACGCAAAAAGGTGTATTGTTATCGTTATTGTCTAAATCTTTTGTTTCTTATCTATACTCTTTCTTTTTTACTTTTGTATTATATTTATGTTATTTATTTAATTGAATTGAATTATTTATAAGTGGATAGAGATATGTAGCGAAAAGTAGCTAAAAATATATTTGCATTATCAATAAATATCTTAATAAATATTCTAAGATTTATTTTATTTCTATAAAATAATTTCAGCAAAAAAAATACGAAGTAAAAGAAAGAAAAGAAAACGCATTATAGTTAATATGGCACTTTAAATAAAGTTCAGATTATGAAATATTAATACAGTAATAGATACAGAACAGAACGCCGTCCCTTATTCCGTACACGTGATCAGATCGGTCACTGAACGGTTTGATGGGCAAGACACGGAAATTTTATTTAAGGAAAAGAAAAACAAGATAAACAAAAAGACGGAAATATATACACTATGTACAGCACAGGCATTTTCACTTTTACACTATTAGCTCGTAATAGTCTTCTTTTCTTTGGATGTTGAAATACCTTTCTTTTATTTGGAGGTGGAATGTCCGGTGATTGAGCTACTTAGTTCAGCTCGCTGGAATGTTGAAGGCTAGGGAGGCCGGAAAGGATCTCTGTTTTCGCTCATGAATTTGATGATCCCACGAATTTTCTGCCTGGAGACGAGGTTATTGGCGACCCTTTTCAGCCATTCTTGTTCGAAGTTTGGCGCTGGCTTCATCATATGCCAAGACACTGTGTAGATACACTCCGTGGCATAGTGAAGTGCCGTGCCAATTCCACCACAACTGCAATAGTCGCTGTCAGACAGGTGAAATCTTTTGAGGTAGGCAGGGAAAGGTCCATGTTGAGAGAAGAAGATAACATCCTCTCTAATCCAGTTAGTGAGACGGAGACTAACTGAGGGCATGATGTTATAGATTTTCCTGCCTGCATCGCCATTCTTCCATAATGTTTGCCACTCCTCAAGCATCCTCTTCCGGAGGAGGCCTTTTATGTACGGTTTAGGAAGCTTAGTATGTGAAAAGGGTTGCCCATGTTGTGTTGCGTCTTTTGCCAGTTGGTCTGCTGTCTCATTGCCTATATTGCCTGCATGCGCTTTAACCCAAGAGACTTTTATTCTTGGATTTGAAAGGAGGATTTTGAAAATTTTTCTTGCTGTTAGTAATAGATACAAAACGTCTCGAATTTTGACATCTGAAAAATAAATACCTACTGTTGCAGGCGCATATTTTCTATTTCTGCAGTAATAAACGCCTGGATAAAATTGAATTAGATAGGTGGTAAGATACTATTCACTCCAAGTGTGAAATGCATGTCTCTATTTCTGTGTCATAAATGGTTTGATGAAAGTGTTTAAAAACTTCTTTGTGTGTTCCTTCTGAAACAGCTCAAATATCAACTCATTCAGGTCAGGAAAATTTACATGTGTGAAAGGGAGTTGAAAACACATTTGAATTTTCAACATAAATGCCTTAAAAATGTTCTAACAGTTACTTTATTCCCATGAATGGTTCTGACAAAAATAAAGTTCAGTTATAGCGAATTTTTTAGAATTAATATCACAAAAATGAGGGTGGGAGTAAATTCAGACTCAAGCGATGAGGATAAATAGAAACTTTTTCAGAGAACTCTATTAAGTGGAAATTATTATAAAACAAGCATATGGTGGAATAGTTATATTATCATCTCTCTATTCAACTACTTTCATTCTAGAAAATAAATTCTTCCTTCAAGTGATGTTTTCTTCCTTTTCTATTCCTCTGGTAAAATAATATTTACTCAGAAAGCTTTCAGAAAAATGATGAATCACCTGCTCTATGAAAGGAAATAAAATCTTAATATTTGCAAAACGGGTTTGCGTTCTGAAGGCTCTGGGAATTGCTTCATCACTTTGGATGATTTTGAATAAATAGTGCAAATAAAAACCTGTTTGTGCTAAAATGAGAACTTTATATACTCTGCATTTTGTTGGCGACATTTATATTAATTTTGAAATCACTAAAAAAGAGATAGTCCCTATTGAAAGGAAAATCGAGGAAAGAGTTTTTGAAAAGTTTTCAATGGAAGTATGAAAGGGAATATATATTTACCAGACACTACTGCAAATTATAGACGCTATTTATTTCATTCTGCAATCCATCAGTTAAATATCTATTAAAAAACAAACAGATTTTAATATTTTAAGTTTCTCATTTGTGTAATACTTTTAATATTTTTTCTTTCCACATGATAACTATATATATTTCAATATAATATGTAATTTGCCTGCAAAGTTATTTTAAAAAAGTTATTATAAATAATATTTAAATATTTTTATGGAGAGAAGATCATAACAAAATATTTCCTCTATATCATTATCCCCCTAAGTTTCTTGCTGTATGCACATACAGTAGTAGCCTGCTAAACGCAACATCCTAGATTTTGCCATATATAATAGAGAAGCCCAGAGATGCCTGTAACGCTGGGCGGAGCTTAAAATAACCCCGTCCCTTTTGTCTGCGTCATTATTGAACGAGCCAATTGGATGATTGTATCTTAATAACACTTCAGCTTTCAACAATGAAAGTAAACATGTAATTAAATATTTGTTTAAACAATGAAAACGGATTGAATTGCATTTCAACAATGAAATGCGTTGTTGTAAGTTATGCCAAAAAATATTTTTATATATAACGCTGGGCGGATCTTAAAATAACTCCGCCACTTTTGTCTACGTCATTATTGGACAAGCAAATCGGATGATTGCAAAAGAATATTGACTCAGCCTTAAACAATGAAAGAGAGACACGCAATTAAATATTTGTTTAAACAATGAAAGAGAGACACGCAATTAAATATTTGTTTAAACAATGAAAATGGATTGAATTGCGTTCCCGTAAAAGTCCGTCTTAGACTTGCACAAATCGTCTAGTATTTTTGAATATGGCTGAAGCAATCGTTTAATGGATGCCACAAGAGTAAAACTGATTGTGTAATCAAGCGTTCATATTACAAACCGATCAAAATTACCATCTTTTCAACTGAATTATTTGCACATTTCAAACTTATAGCATCATATTCATATAAAAGGCAAGAGGCGTGTTTTCAGTTGCCACCAATGCAAATAGAATACCCGAACTTGAAAATCCATCTATTTCATTTAGAAATAATGTTGATATAGTTGTAGAATCCATACAACTTTGGAAGTGTAAATCATATCTCACATTCTTTTGTAGGGATTGTAATAAATTATAAAATTATTAGTTTTTGTTATTCTTTTTTCTTGCTGTACACAGCTGCTAAAATACAATATAAATTTCTCCATGTGGGTAATCAGTTTTATATACAATGGGATAACAGAAAAATGTGAACACCTTTTGGATTTGCACAATTGCTTGACTATTTTCCCGAAAGGCTAAATGGATTTTCCTTGAACCTCGACCAGGCTTAAACATACAATTTATATTAAAGATTCGGTCACTAGTGCACTTAGATGACCGACTAGAAATTGATAAAGCCGAAAAGTGATTTTGGATCGCCCGCTTCACAGGAAGCTGATGATGATTTTTAACGTTCATCAATTGTTATGTTAGATTATCCTAATATTTACATGCATTTTCGTAAAAATAGCACTATATTCTGTAAGATAAAAAGGTTTTCTTAAAACTCCCTAATTTTCTCGGATATTTTTTCCTTATAACATGTAGAGTTTGGAACGAAATTAAATGAAACTTTCAGAATGCTCGACAATATACAAGAGAAGTATTGTAATAAAATTTCAAGTAAATACTTTGAATATTAGAAGAAGCTTTAGTATTTATACTAATTAATTTTGTACTGGGCATGTGGGATTTATGCTGTAATTTTTCTTTCACAACTTCAAAGCGAGATATATAGGGCAGCTTATAAAAAAATTGCAGTTAAATGTCGTTAAGATTCAGAGAGATATCGGTAGTGCAGCGAGGTGAATTCCCATTGCACTTTAAGAGATGCTAAAGGACGAGGGTTCTTGCAGAAATTGATATTTTATAAGCTATCGGCAGTGCAGAGAGGTGAATTCATATTGCACTTTAAGAGAAGCTAAGGACGAGGGTTCTTGCAGAATTTGATATTTTATAAACTTGAATCTTCCAACAGTAACACTAAATTTTCGGAAAGTTTATTATCCTGAATACTCAAGTATACTTTTTAATTAAATACATTGTTTAAATTGCATTCCGACTTTAACAATTCGAAGATACAAGCTTAAAAAATATGAATTTGTGCAAGATCCCTAGCCATTTAACTTCTCTCAAAGTGCAACCGGAATATACCTTGCTTCAATGTCGATATCTTTCTGAATCAAAACTTTGTTTAACTGGAATTTCCATATTAATTGTCCTATATATTCGGATTTGAAGATATTAAAAAAAAATTACGCTAATTCTCGCTCCTTCTCAGTAAAAAATTATTTAGTATAAATACTCATATTTGTTTCAACTGAGTCGCGGTTAATTCTGCTTTTTCTACCAATCATCAAATTTGTGAATGGAGAAGGAGTTCAGCGTATTTTCGAAATAGTGCTCATGTAGAAAATTTTAAAATGCGTGGCAGAAAACTCTGCAATATCACCAATCATCAAATTTTTACACCAAGTTTTATCGAAACCAAATGTGCATTGTTAACAATCTTTCCAGGATGATGTTTTAGCCCATTTTTGCAACTACATAATATAGTTTCAACAGAGTATACTCAATTTTTTCTTAGCATTTGAAAACTTGCAGCGTTTTGTATTAATGTGTATATTTTATTTCTTTTCTTTATGTGATGGTTGTGTGCATCAGTACAACAATTTTGTTATGTCGATATTCTTGAACATTATTAATTAAATTTGGCAGTAAAAATCTTTGATTACTTGTTAATAAAAAATTTAATTTAAAAAAAATGTTTTCTTTAATCTCTCTATTTTTTGTTTCATAACGCAATGTACAACTTTTGTTTCAGCTTCTTCCACTATAGTTTCATTAATGTTTTAGGTGTCTGAAAAGGTAGGTGATTAATTAAGCAGAGTGGAAATTGTATTTTATTTGTATTACAAATCTCTTGCACAATAATTATTTTTATGTTTTAACATATTGAAGTTTTAACATTTGGCATCGTGATTTTATCACATACATTTAAGTATAAATTTTCGATGTTGGATATCTACTATTTGTGCAAGAAGTATGAGACGACAGGATCCATCAAGAGAGGGTGAGACTCTATAAATGTAATAAACAGAAAAAGAACTATATATCGTCAAGGGAAATTGCGAAAGACTTAAAATTGAGCGTGTCAACTCTAATAGTTTTCCTTATAATCAAAAACTCAGGGTTGATAAGCGGTACCAAAAAATTAGACCATACATTTCAATAAATGCGAAAACAAAATATAGAAATGCGCTTGCTCTTTGCAAAATTGCATATTTCAAGGTTTCGCAACTCTAGGACAGAACTGGGATGGAAACATTTATAATTCATTACATATGTATATTATATTACATGAAACTTGATTATATTGCATGATAAATTTACGTTCTGTATTGTCTTTATAAGTTGTGGATAAATTATAAAAAAATGCCAAATAATCTTTGACAGTTAATCTATGAAGCAAGAAATTACTGGTATAAGCATTTATAAGCAGTTCTAATTTGTGTGAGAGTTTTCATCACCGTTCTCTTCGATAACTTTTTAAAGATAAAACTGATTTTGATTTAGATATTTGCGCATTTTGAAAGCTGTGTTCCTTTTATACCAATCCTAAATTTAAATTAAAGCATAAACGCAATAAATGTTTAATCTCTCAGAAAACTTGATGATAATCTAAGTTTTTTCTTAATGCTAAGTACTTCAATTAAGGCAAATGTTCGAAAATTTCTTTAGCAAAACTATCAAAGATATTACAACCATAGATAGTTATAAATAAAAACTAGAGACTCTTCATTATTTATCAAAATATTAACGTACTCAAATATCTATATTATAAATTTAAATGAGCTATATTGATTATAATTTGATTTTCATGGAAGTTTAGCAAATAAAAATACTTGAAACTTTGGTTTGCTATTGAATACTCCATGAATGCCATACTTCAGAAATATTTATCAATACCCTTTGAAGAGAAGTATTCCCATTTTTAAAATGTCATAACAAATAATGCTACTTCAGTCAATACATGATTCAATTTTTTCCCGATTCTCCAATTTTAAAAGAATAATGCTTAAAGAAAGGAAAGGGAAGAAAAACTCTTCTTCTCACTTAACCAAATAAACGAAATAAATTCTTTGTTGTGAGATCAGAGATTGAGTCCCTTTTAATCTCAGCTTTCACACAGATTTCCCCTCCTCCTTTCATGAAAACGTAATAATCTAACATATTTCACTAAATAAAAACTAGGTCATTAATTACGTTCCGACTAGTGAATGAAGTTCCGATCAAGTCAAAGTAATTATTTTCAGCTTTATATTTTAATAGACTGTATGCTAACATTTTGTCATAGAAAAGAAGAAGACATCATGTAATAATAAACATCACAAATTGTCTAAAAGGCGAAAAGCGAATAAAAAGGTTTTATAAAAATATCTCGATGTCTAAACCATTTTCTGAGCCCTTTATGTTTACTATCAATCTCAATGCAGCAAAAATATTAAATAAAAATACTAATAAAGGGAATTATAACTGTGCATCAGTTAAAATTAATAGCAGACAACGATAAGAAGTAAGAATCTGATGGATGACTTCATCAGAGGCCATACATCCATGCAGATTCAAAAATGGAACAGGTTTTCTGTAGAGGAAAAAGACTTTAGGGTCTGATATTTAATATCCTCTGAAGGGCTGAACCCATTCCGGAATGTATTGGAAAGAATGTGATTACTAGAGACTCCTCATTATTTATCAAAATATTAACTTACTACAATCTCTATATTATAAAGTTAAATGAGCTATATTGATTATAATTTGATATTCTTGAAAGTTAAGAAAAATAATTGGAACTTTAGTTTGCTATTGAATATTCCATCAATGCCATACTTCAGAAATATTTATCAGTGCCCTTTGAAAAGACGTATTCCCCTTTTTAAAATGTCATAACAAATAATGCTACTTCAGTCAATACATGATTCAATTTTTTTACCGATTCTCCAATTTTAAAAGAATAATGCTTAAAGAAAGGAAAGGGAAGAAAAACTCTTCTTCTCACTTAACCAAATAAACGAAATAAATTCTTTGTTGTGAGATCAGAGATTGAGTCCCTTTTAATCTCAGCTTTCACACAGATTTCTCCTCCTTCTTTCATGAAAAGAGAGAAAACATCAAAACGGGAGATGGACAAAGACGTTTGATCTCGCAATATTTCCCGAGTTTCTGACGTTGGGGCGTCTATAAATCAAAGATATTTCGAAGTTTATCGCCCAATAACTGAAGAAATAACTCCGAAAACGCAATGTAAGGGAATTCAAAAGTATTGGTGCTGGCTTCTCTATTTTTTTTCTATTTCTTTCTCTCGTCTTTGCAACTCCTCTTCGCACCTGAGCCTGCCTCGTAAACTTGGGAGGTTGTTCTCGAAGATATATTTTTTCCGAGGTGGGAAAATTTCGAACATTCGATTTTTCTCCGGGTTTTTGATGTATATATTTTTTTCGCTTTCCAACCCTGTACCACTGAACTGTCAAAGGGGGGGAAAAGGAACTTTTTTATTACGTTGAAGCCTTCCGTAGGAGAGGGTTCAGTTTTTTTTTTCTCCGACTGCTGTGTTATACAAGCGTAAAACAGAAGCAGTACTTAATTTTTTTTCCCGGACTTCCTTGTTTTCTTCTTATCAGTGAATAATTTTTTTGGAAGAAAATATATACGGATCTCAAATAACAATGTGAGGCAAAAACCGCTTTCCCCACAGAATTGAATTTGTAAATGACACAAACCAAAAACATTTTTTTAGTCTTACTTTCATTAGAGGGTACAAATATAGTTAGATACATAAGGACAAACATTAACTCAGTGCCAAAGTTACATATGTATATAAGAAAATTAATACACTTGCATTTCAGTTTTTTTCATATTTTATACGATATTTTAAATACTTTTCTGAAAGTGCGTAATTCTTTTTTTATATAATAATTCATATTTTGCTCGGAAAGATGCGACAAACCTAAAAATAAATATAAATAAATAATATATTCCATAAATTCAATTTAAAATATGCTATTCAAATGTTACAAGCTATAGCTTCTATATTAAACGTTTCTTCCGGATAAATCTTCAGCTATTCAAAATGAATTGTATAAGAATATTCTTACAACTATGTAGAATAGTCTTTTTACCCCATAAATCTTAGAATTAATGCTTGTGTTAGATTGCAAAAATGCAACTACATCATTTTTCGGCTTTACCAGTACTTTAAATAATTTATATTTTCGCCACCAAAGTTTCTTTCTTATCTTGTGGCAACTTTTGCATCTTTTAAATTATCAACGGAATTTTTTACATTTTTAAATAATATATCAATTTATCATATTTATTTTTCTAGTAATAAACTAAATTATTAAACGCTCTAACTTTTTATGTAATTTATTTTAATATTCCAATGTTTATTAAATTGTAAATTACTTTTATTTCACGGAACTATATGCTCGCCATTTTCAACGGCGGATGTGTGAACTGTCGAGCGTCACCTGGATGGGAGAGATTGCTTTGTGTAACTTTATTTTTACTTGTCTGAACGTGTAAGAAAGTGGTGCATCTGTGAGGCCCGAGGACTGTTAGGCCTTTTCGGTTCTTGTGCCTGCAGAGATACCGATGATCTTGAGAAAGAAGTGGTTGCAATCATCAGCGAGATTTTTTTAACAAAAGACTGCAAGAGTTTGTGCTTCGAAAAAATTTTCAGCGATGCAATTTTAAGCTGGAAAGATTTTATTGTATTGCAACAGAAATATGGCGACAATATGTGTCGATTTGATGAACATCTAGTGGCGTATAAGACTGAAACGTTATGTTCAGTTACATCGTGAGAATTTGATTAAAACTGAAAATGTCGAACAAAATTAAAAGAGGGAAGCAATACAATCAATAAGGTGTGGTGCAGATCTACATTTATCTATGGCAAGGCAACATTTTGCTTATTCTTTCGATTCCTTGCATAAGATCTCACGTGAGTTTTTAGATTTGCTTACACGTTAGGGAAACGAAATATGTTTTCCCCGTTTCAATTCTGGCTCTAATGTATTTAGAGTAAAATTTCAATTAAAATATTTTGAGTTTTGATGAAAGCGGTGAAATTTATTTTTTTTAAAGTCTGCAGCTAATAATGTTTTATTATGTCTTTATGTATAATTTTATGTGAATTGTTCTCTCTGCCTTATCGTGTGCATCATAATCAGGATATATCTATTTGTTAAATATGGCAGTAATTTAATTTAAACAATTGTTAAATAAAAAGATTTAATTCAAAAAATTTGTTCTCATTTTATCTTTCTATTAGTATGTCAACGCAATGTAACTTTATTTTAGCAATTCTTCCACTTTTGGTTTTCTTAACATCTAGGTTGTCTAAAAAGAAGGTAAGTAATTAATTAAGTGAAAATTATATTTTTATTTGTATCCATTTTTAGCACCAATTGATCATTTCATAATTGAATATATAAATCAATCTTTAATAATGGTGCTGTAAATCAGGATTCTAGATTGCTAAAATTAAAACTAAAATATTTTAACTTTTTATATATTGCCCACATTAAACCTCCCAATTTAACAACTTAAGATCATATTTTTGTATTTTCCGATAATAAAATAGCTTTTTTTCATTATTGTTCTTGAAAACCTATTCAGACGAGAAACAGACATACATGCATGGTATATGAATATTATATAATATATATGTAACATCCTTCTGTTAGGCGAGGAATTGAAGCATTTTTAACTGAAGATGTAATCGTCGATACTACAAAAACTGGTTTGTTAAAATTAAAACATTCTTAATTAAAATGATGATGGTGAAGATAATGCAAATATAGTTAAAAATTGAATATTACTGGAGTCCGAGAAATGGACACGAATGAAACACTTACGCGCGAAGAGGCGCGTCTTAGCAGGAGAGTGTCACCTCGTAAAAAGAGAAAGATGGCACCAGTCAAGCCTTTTTATACTGCTGAGGAAACGGGGAAGTCCCGAATATCTCGTGACTTTTAAAGTTAAAATAGAAGATTGTTTATCTAAGATTGGAGTAGAAGTAATTCGTTTATAATTAAAAAGGTGGCGTTAAAGATTAATTAGGTGGCGTTGAAAAAGATTAATTAGTTAATTAATGTTAATTAATTAGGTGGAGTTAAAAAATTTGAAATTAAAGAAGACTAAAATTCTAAATCAATACATATGTATTTTAAAACATTTTAAATCTACCGTGTCAAAGGGTGAATACTTAATTTGTTACTTTATAAATTTATATATATATATATATATATATATATATATATATATATATATATATGATGGTGTATTTAATTGTGATTTCTCTTTTATCATCAAACATAAAATGAGAAAGAAAGAAATTCTCTAAATTATCAACTTTCGGTGAGAAAATACATTAATAGTAGTCATAGTTAAGAAATATATATATATATATATGATGCTTGAAATATTTCAAAAGGTTTGACAATAACTGATATTTTTAAAGTCTAGGCTTAAGATTTCTAGAAGTATTAAATTAAAATAGAAAATTCACTTGTAATTATAATACAATAAGGTTTATTCTTATTAAGTTATCTTCCTTCTCTAAATCTCTTCCATACGCAAATAAATAGATACTATTATACCCCTTATATCTAATCAATGTATAAGTTCTACTCTTTAATGAAAACTATTTTGTAATATATTGCTGATCATAGAGTTTAAAAAGAAATTGAGGGAAAGTGGGGGAAAACCGGGTAACTAAAGTTTGAAGGCCTGTTGGAGCTAAAATAATCGACATAGAGCTTCTCAAATTTTATTAAAATATTCATTGTTTATCTGAGTACAATATATCTATCCAAAAAGGTCACAGTTTCATTACCTTCTTATCAATGATTTTTTTATGAAAAAATAAAGTCAAAGTACCGGTTTTACCCAACTAGTGGTGTAAAACCGGGTACACATGTTAACGTTATGGGAAATTAGGTAAACTCGATTCTCAGAGGAAAAATTACAATCAATTTTATTTTATATGACAATTTAAGGATATTAGTTACAAGTCAGTTAGGTCTTCTTCCAAGCCACTGCAGCTTTCTTGGTCACAGCTAAGACAGTTTGAAGTTGTATTAACAATTATTCTTCATTTAAATTAGAAAATACATCATTAAAATATAAGCAATTAACGTCTGATGTGTTTTTATCTTCTTAATCGGAGGAATCATCAGTACCGACTCTCCCGGTCTTACGCAACTTGGAGTACAAAGTTTTATCCCTAGTGAAGAGGCTATAATGGACGAAATAGAATCGCGCAATTATTGGAGTAAATCCTTATTGTTTGATAGGGTATATATCCTTAGGAAACGTATAATAAGCTGGACTAAAAAGAGTTCTTATAACTGTGATGCTTTTTAAGCAAGGATAATTTAAAATCAAACGAACATTAGAGAGTTGATTCCTTAAAACATATAAACCTTCACAGATTCAGTGAATTCAACATCTATAACACGCCACTATGACTGTTCCTTTTTCTTGACTAGTAGAGTGTAATTGAGTATCGGTCTGCTAGATAGGAAAAATAATAGCGCCAGAATCAAGGCTACCCGGATTTACCGCACTCTCCCCTATGAAATTCCTTATTCTCTTAATGTTGAACCATCAAGCAAATAACAGAGAATCATTTTATAAATCTTCAAAATGTCAGTTGCCAACTGTGCATCCCATTATTTTGAAATGCTGTTCCCAAGCGCAGATATAATCATCTTATTGTAATTCCAGTGTCCCTCAGTATTGGGAAAAGGACATTATTATTCCTAATATTCGTAATATTAGGAATAATAATGTCATTTTCTCAATAACTAAAGGACATTAAGATTCCTAGTATTGTTTTTAGGTGGATTTATTCGAGTCTTTCATGCAATCTAATGGATTTTGTAACTGAAAGTTATTATGTCCATGTTTCAGAAATCTGAAGAGTTGGTATGTATATTTCCTTTAATGACAAACACAAGAACAGCTCTTCGGAGCTTGCAAAGCCATATTGTCATTTGTCATTAGCCAACACATTTTTACAGATTGCAATCTGAAATTTCACCTAGGATGAATTTTATTCAAACACTACATTTCATTTTTCCTATACTAACAAATATGCATAGATATTATTTCCTATTTCTATGAAAAATAAAACTTCAGGATTAAATATTAGCACTGACACAAAGCTATATACGTTCAATCTTGTTTATATTTTTATTTAATTTTATTGTGTTTCTTATTACTTTTTATTTAATTTTTGCTGTCTGACTTTAAGATAGGAAATAAACTTTAATTTAAAATCCTCCCGATTCAAAATAGAAGCATGTTATTAGGCAGACTAGAAAAGTTGTCTGTACTGAAAATTAAACAAAGGCTTGTAAAATGTCGAATGACAGGAAAATTAAAATACGCATTTCTCTACCATGACAAATAGTGTAATTCTACATATAGCTTAAATAATGCAATAATTTAATATGCACATATTACATAATAATAACACATTATTATTTCAAATAAATGATACAACTCTTATATTTTCGGAGAACCAGCATTTTTGAATTCTAAAACAGAAAACAACTCTTAATCTGAATTTTTTTGGATTGAAAACAGAAGCATGTAAACCGTCAAACCAGGAATTTGTCCGTACGAAATGACAAACATTAAATGTTTATGACAAGTTCATCAACAATGAAGTTAATATAAATATAACTGTATGGTGATAAACAGTAAAAACTTAAACACATCATAACTGATGTAATTTTTGTAACAAGTACAGCTTTCTTTCAAAGACAATATCATACTAATACATGATATTTCAAAAATATATGTATATTTAATAATGTAACATATTTCACTAAATAAAAAACTAGGTCATTAATTACGTTTCGACTAGTGAAAGAAGTTCCCAATCAAGTCAAAATAATTATTTTAAGTTTTATATTTTAATGGATTGTATGCTAACATTTTGTCATGAAAAAGAAGAAGACATCATGTAATAATAAACATCACAAATTGTCTAAAAGTCGAAAAGAGAACAAAAAGGTTTTATAAAAATATATCGATGTCTAAACCATTTTCTGAGCCCTTTATGTTTACTATCAATCACAATTTAGCACAAATAATAAATAAAAATACTAATAAAGGGAATTATAATTATGGAGACGTTAAAAATATTAGCAGACAACGATAAGAAGTAAGAATCTGGTGGATGACTTCATCAGAGGCCATACATCCATGCAGATTCAAAAATGGAATAGGTTTTCTGTAGAGGAAAAAGACTTTAAGGTCTGATATTTAATATCTTCTTAAGGCCTGAACCCATTCCGGAATGTATTGGAAAGAATGTGATTTATTTTCTTGCTATTATCTCTAGAAAACAGGGATGAGAAGTTATTTGTATCTAAATGGGTAAAAAATATAGTAGAAGGTTTCAGTAGCAAATTCGCCAATTTCATATTCTAGGCAAAAAAACTGCATTACACATAATCTGCTTATTTGAAAATTTATATTGCATTCCTTTTTGTCCATTCAAGCATGCATTTACTTGTCATCCTCCTTTCAAAAACTCCCTCAAATTATGAGCAGGGAAAACTCTTCAAACTCTGAAAAGTTCCGAGAAGTACTATCACTCTAAACGCAGCACGAAAATACCAACGTCGCGTTGTCATTCCACTGCACGAAACGCACAGAGCCCAAGAACAAAACGAACAACATCTTCAAAAACGCTCTAACATCTCTTATTCCTTCATCTCTGTCCAGGAAAACGTTCCTCCTCCCGAATAACTCCGTTTCCCAGGATTATCCTTTCCAACAGAAAAGTAGGAAACGAATTTAAACTTTGCGCTTCGGGACGAATCGTGACGTCCATACCTCTGCCCCAAAACGCTCTCCCTTAAAACGTGGGGCCGGAGGCCATTTTGCAAGATAACTTTTCTCCATCCTCGCCAAAGAAAGGAACCAATGGTGCAGTCATCATAATGATTGCATTTACTGTTAAGAAATTCTCCCGGTGAGATTTCGGTCCTGAAAGTGGTTCTGACGCTGATGGTCGAGGCTTATGGAAATCACGGTCATTTGTATGCACGTCTTCCATTCGGAGGATACACCGTGGTGTAGTCGGGATTCCCTTTCCCCGTACGCAAATTTAATGTCTTCTTTTTATCAGGCTTTTATTCGAAATGGGCCAAAGATAGTGGAAGATCGACGAAAGGAATATTTAGCAGGAAGGACCGGAGTGATATGTTTGGAGATGGGTTTTAAGTGAAGCGGATCTCGACGAGTTTCTGAATTAATTG
>BGPR01000582.1:38985-54543 GCA_013235015.1 Araneus ventricosus
GCTCCAGAAGCGTGCTAACTCAAACCTAATGCCACGCTCACCCATTAAATAAGTTCTTTAACAAAATTTACGCCGAAGTTCACCGAAACCGCATCAAAGCTCGCCCACAAATACCGAAGTAGATAAACCTAGCTCACGATCGAACGGTTGCGAGATTCAAACCGACTCCTGGATCAAACCCCAATCTTCGAGTAAATTCGGCCTCTCCATGATATCCACCCGGAGTATTTCATCGTAATCCTGCTCTATTAAACTTTAACCATCCATGATCATTCTGCTTTAAAATGATACTTCCAATGTCGTGACTCGAGAGGACGACATCAATTTGATGATTCCGACCAGAGATATTGGAATGGCCACCCTTAAATCCAATGCCTTTTCGGAGCGCCACTGAAGCAAGTCGGGGCAAAATTCAGAAATGATTGCTTCGAGCCACAACGGTGTAAGTGATGTCCAGATTGCCTGGAGGCAAAAGGATTTTGTACGCTCATAAATTCCTCATTTAGATGCAGGCTCGAATGACCATAAGCGTCTTATCAAGTGAGAAGCTAGTTTGTATATTTTATGGAAAGCGTTTACTTTCCATTTAGGGCTTAAAGTGTTGTGAGATGTTGGATAAAGAACCCGTTGAATTCAGGATACGCTGCATTTTCTTTTATGTCTGCTTTTAATTTCTCATTTGGGTCGAGAAACGTTTCAAAATTTCGTCCAAAAAATTAGTTTGTTGTAAATGTGTGAAGTTGTTTTAAAAATGGCATATGCAATGGATGATTTAACTATAGTATAATGTTTGTCATATTTATGTGAATGTTTGTAAAATAAAAATGTAATAAATACAGTAGAGTCTCCCTACAACGAAGTCTCTCTACAACGAATTTCTCCCTATAACGAAATTTTTAATCGGAATGTTAAATAACATTCAAAATATTCTCCATATAACGAAGTGGTTGCCTCCCTACAGCGAATTTTTTCAGAGGTTTATCTTTTCGATTTTTGTCATTTTTGAAGAAAGTTTATAGTTTATGTGCAACCAATTCGCTTACACGTGCCTATTTCTGGAACCACTCACTCTTAAAATGTGAAACTTTTTCTGAAAATTTAACATCACGAAATGCAAAGCAATGCAAAATAACGGAATTTTTCAAGTAAAATAAACGAAGTACATACTAGTACATATTATTCTCTAAATTGGTGAATTGTCGTAACTTTTGAGCATTTTATTTATGCAATAAAAATTAGTATAATTTTAACAAATTTATAATATATATATATTACTCCATTTTTAATTGAAAATCATAATTACATACATTTGAGTTTATCGCACCTATTGAAAAGTTTAGGACATTTACTTAAATAACTGCAAAAATCTCTAATCTCCGTATAACGAAATTTTCTCTATAACGAATTTTTCAATTGGAACCAAGCGATTTCGTTATAGGGAGACTCAACTGTAATTTGAAAAAAAATATTTATAAAATAGCAAATGGAAAACTGTACTTATATTAATAATTAAAGTGATTTTATGATTTATTTTGGCCGTTTAGTATTTTACATTTTACTCCATCTAATTCGGCACCATCTAGTTAAGTATAACAAAATATGGTTTTACTATGAAGGTGCAATAAGGAAAAAGCATTCATTTATTTTAGTATAAATGGTTTGCAATCAAATATGTTTTTGCACAGATTCACCTTTAAACTAACTATAATTTCTTTAAGAAAACCCTAAAAGTTCCATTTTCCCTATCATTTCAGAATATTCTAAAGACGTAATAACAAGTTAATAAGCGAACTGTTTTAAATGATATAACCTCAAAACCACTAAAATAAGTCCGAAATAGCTATTTCATAATCAGTGACCATTTAAGAGATTACTTTTGAAAAGAAGTATATCATGTGCAATGCATTTCTTAAAATTAAAATAATTAATCTTAGCTAGGAATCATTTTAATGGCTAAATTTAATTGAAAATGAATTAAATCCTACTTGAGGACACTTACTTTGTGAGTTCGATTAATTGTAGACTATTTGTTAAAGATTTCTGCAGTCATGTCACTGAACTGAATTAGCACCATGTGCATTATTTTCAGAAAATCGGTATACGTTTAATTTATAACTAAATAAATTATGATTTTTCTAATAGATTTCTTCTTCGCTGTAAGTTATAGAGCCCATCATCTTCGAGTCGCTCTCTATAAGCGAAATAAAAATTTATAAATATTAATTATTATTAATCAAATTGTAAGAATTTATTAAAGCTATCAATGTTGTGTGCTACAAAGCAGCATTTTTAATAATCAAGCTTCAAACATAAGACATATTTATTCATATGACTTACAAATTGAATTACAGGAATTTTGTAGAAAATAAAGAACAAATTTTAGAAGTTTAGAAATATTTTCATGTGAATCCGAATCTATATCTGAGGCAATCATGCCTTTCAATGTATGTTGGAAGCATTTGCTTGAAGATATATGATATGGCTTAAATTATATTACATTAATTATACATTTACATACACACAGGACTAAGTATTAATCCGTAGGAATTGTTTATATTGATAGAAAGGAACTTTCAACCCAATAAAATTATTCATAATTTCTATGTCGTTATCCGTTTTCGAGTTGCTATTTAAAATTTAATGTGTGTATTCAATTTATTTGAAAGATTGCGCTCAATCCCAGTTTGTCTTTAATTTTGATCGGTAAATAAGGATACATATCCCGGTAATTAATAAATTGAAATGATGATTTTTTTTGTACTTCTAAAACATGTATTCTTATATTTAGCATAATTTTGCTTTCGTATTATTGATGAAAATACATTACAACCTGTTAAAAGACATTTGTTGTATATAGTTCCTGACTTCATAGGACATATGAATAATATAATAAAGTTAATTTTCCTTTTACTAATATCATTACTTTACCAGCGCATAAAAATGTTACTTCATTCCAAATGGCAGGAGCAGTGGGATACTAATAACAAACTTCATGCTTTGAAACCTATTATATAACTCTTACAAACAGGAATGTAAAAACTTTGTGAACTGGGCTGGGTAAGGATTTAACTACATTCTTTTGTTACTAGAAGAATCAACACCAATGTACCTCAATGCAACTGTCATATATTCACCACCAAAGCCACACTTTAAAGCCCAGGGTTTGCAGTTTTTCAAAATACCTTCAATTAATTGCCTTATCCAATTTAACTCTATCAATACGGAAACATCCCAAACGGCTCTTCAAGCAAAAGAAGAGGGCCGTCCGAAACGTCTGAATATCGCTGCGAATTTTCTACCCTCTTTCGTTATGTGCGATTGATTTCTCACCCGCTGCGCGCACTTTCTTCGTCAGAGTGGCTCGCCCAGATCGGTTGGGAGAAAAGGAGGGTTTTCTTAGAATTCGAACAGTGCCAGCTTTCATTGTAGTTTTTGAGGTGGGGAGGGGTATTTTCTTTATCTTTGAAAGAGAAATTTGAACGTTCCCTTATTTTGAGGTCCCTCTAATCCAATGGTCTAAGGAATCAGAGGGTTAATTGGTAAAAAACCTCATGTTCACGTTCTGGCGTTTTTAAGGTCCATGAAGCTTTATTCACTGATATAAATGATGGTATTATTTTACTCAGTGCTTTTTTACATCTTAATTTCCTTTTAGATTGATATCACTTTCACTTTTATTTGGTGCAGTATGGTGAAATTAATGGCCCCTATGCTCAACATACCTAAACTTCTCCATCATTATTTCATCTCCGGATAGGTTGTAATCCAATTAAGTGCGAATTTCTATCTACACTATCTCCATGAATAATGCGAAAAACGAGTTAAGCTTAGAGCCATCAATTACGGCAGTTATCTTGATTTCCAAAAGATGTTATCATTGCAACTAATAATTACCGCAATTTTTCAAATTTTTGACTATAAATTCGGAGACTTCTCAGAAATGCTTCATTAACAATCACCGATAAACAATTTGTAAGTTCTCTTGTCTGATATAATTAATAGGAAATTTGTTTATTAGTTGAATATTTAAATCCTTAATTTTCGTATAAAATATTAAATTTATTCATAAGTTTCTTAGACAATTTTATCTAATGTTTCATAAGATTCTCAATCTTGCAAGTTCAATTACAAAATTAACAACAAGATGCATTCATTTGCAAACTTTGTCGATATCGAAGCATTTCGATAATCAGAATTAATCTTAGAAAACTTAAATCAGCTAAAGAAAGAAGTCTACTTTTTCTGTAGTTAAGCTTTTTTCTGAAATCTCTAATATCTCATGATCCTGTAGTAGTTTATACTTTAAAAAAATATTTAAAGTTTATTTTCAATCTATGTTTCATTTGATTTTTGATATTTTTGCCAAGATTGATTGTTTATAATCAACCTGGTTCATGGAAATCAGACGATAAGTTAGGAAAAATAAAACGATTAAAAATATTTTACACTATATATAGAGAAGGGGAAAGTGAGGAAAGATGGCGACCTTAATCTTTTTCCTATTTTTCCTGACCTCAATATTAGTTGCCGGAGTATTATTATTTCGGCAAAATTTTCCTCAACTCTCCATTTTAAAGGGATATTTTTTTAGATTCTTATTTTCAAATTTCAGAAAATTGAAAAAAAATCATTTTAGGAAAAAAAAGCCATTTTTGTCATCTTACCCGACTGTGCATGTAAGATGACGAACTGAGATAACAATTTAATTAAATATCCATACGCTATCATAAAACTATTTAAAACGGTTGAGATCACATCTTGATCATAACAAATTGCACATAACAATGAACAGCGCAAAGCAAATGAAATATTACCAATCGAAATTCGAGATTCAAACCTTAAGAAATGAAATCAATTACTAAAATGGTATCGCCATGGGTTTGGATTTTGTCCCTGCCAGTGCAGGTGGAATGGGTTCAAAGCTTGCACATAAAGCATTGCAATCCCAATTCCGTTTTCCCTTTCTCACTACATATGATGCATTCTTCATTATCGAGGTCCTCTTGGTCCATATTATCATCAGCGTCCACGTAAGAAAATTCAAATGAATGAATTGAGTCTTCAGACACTATAGAAGTCGAGGTGCCACTTAGCTACTTTTATGTGTAGAATTTTTAGCAGGTTTGTTGCATTTAGTCTTATTAACTTCGGCCTTCTTCAACTGTCACAGTTTTCGTTTATCTTCTTTTTCCTCTATCTCCTTTTTAAAGAGATGCTCATTTTTCATTGGAGTGTCAGTGAGTTGCAAAAAGGGAAAGTGGCAGTCAGGTAGCACGACGAGCTCATAAATTAACGCAGAGGGGTTCGTCATCTTACCATCCACCTAATTCGTTATCTTACGCGACTTCGATTTTTTATTTCGAAAAACATAGAAGGATATCATCTCATCAGAAAAATTAAAATGATACATCATTGGAAACGTTTTGATTAACTCTTTACGAATATCGCATGCATAAATCAAAAATATTTATCCGTGAACGTTATCCCTTTCCAAGCAACAACCAAATGTTGCGAAGGAACACCTTAAAAACTCATTACCGCGTACAATGAATCACATTAAAAACGGGGTGGAATCTTCTAGTGTGACAAGGGTAACTGGTCTCTATAAGTCTCTGGTGATGTAGAATCGGGGCATTCATTTAGGGAAATTTCAGAGAAAAATGCAATTCGTCATCTTATACTCCTCGTCGTCTTATCCGACTTTCCCCTATGTATATACAGTAATACTTTTTTATACGAAAATATACTAGTAAATATACTTTTCTCTCAAACATTTTCCTTCTGGTAAACTTCTGAAATGAAATTTTGTAGTTAATTGTATTTTGCTGAAATGTTAAGGAATTATGGTGTAGATTCATTTTTACAACGAAAATAAGAAGGTGTAAACAAAGCTTCTGTATATTTTGGATGCAATTATTTTTTAAAACAATTTCTAAAATTAACATTATCCACACATATAACCTGAAATCTCATTATATCTGTACAAGAGAATGAAGAAGACTGACATATGCTTTACATTACCTCGAATATTGTAACCGAAAAGTGGGGATAACTATAGATATAATGTCAGTAGATGAGCTCTGAGATCAGAAAAGATCATTACTATGTGATTTATTGTACAGGAGTAATGTAGGCTCGAATATTATAACTTATATATGGGATAAATATAGGAATAATGTCAATAGATGAGTTTCGAAATGAGAAAGAATCATTATTAAGTCATACATTGTGCAAGATTATATTCCATTTTATTGTTCATTGATCTGTATTATTGTATTTGTTATGTTGTACAAAAATGTCAAATGCATTTTTACACAAATAAAATTTAAATATCTTATATAAACGGATCAAAAATAGGACAATAGAATGATTCTTTTGGGTAAGAGAAAACGAGTTTGGAAATATAGATACAAAATTTAAATTCAAATTCATTGTGAAATTAATTTTGTTTAAATGAAATAGGAGTCAACATCATAATTTTTCTGTCATATTTTACATGTTTGAAAGGATTAGGGTCCGTTCAAATATTACGTAAGCACCTAAGGGGGGGGGATGTGATTTGCTTATGTTTGCTGACAAGGGGGGAGGGGGTATGAGTGATGCTTACGTGAGACATTAAAACCACTTTATTTCAGAAAATCTCTTGTAACCTGCAAAAATAATTTAATTAAAAAAAATTAAATTTGGAAAAAAATTTAATTTGGCAAAAGAAAATTAAACTTGAATTTTTAAAATTGTGATAAACTAAGAAATTTTCTTAAACAAAATTGTAAGGAAATTAAGTATATATATATATATATATTTCATTTTAAGCCGAGTTAAAGTTTTTTATTTGAATTAAGTCCTAAAATTTCTAAAATTAGATTATTACTGTTATACGTTTTGTGAAAAAAAAGAACGGGGTGTGCCGTTTGCTTACGTAATTATAAGAGGGGGTTTGCGTTTTTCTTATTTTTGCTGACAAGAGGGGGGAGGGGGTCAAAAGTTACCAAAAACATGCTTACGTAATATTTGAACGGCCCCTTATTTAAATTAAAAATTACTTTCAAATACTCCTCAGAAATTATATTCAAAACAGTTCTACGATACTTGATGTTAGGCAGGCAATGTTGTAACCAGGAGAAAACCAATATTCCGTGGAGGAACGAGAGATAGAAAACCACTAAAAGAAGAAGACATTTAACCTCTCACACCACTAGTGACCTCACCATCAGATCCGAAAACTAAAACCTCTGTAAATTTTATACATTGGAGTGGTTTCTGTGTAGGCCGTGGAATCTCTATCTGGGATTGTTCTGCCGAGTCACGTAGTGGGCTCATCATAAGAAATAGCTTTCCGGAAAAATCATGCGATATCTTTTTCTCTTTGACCTTTTACCCATGTATCTTTATCGTTGAAATCTTAGAGGTATTGAGATTCGGCGAGGACGAATGAGAAATGGGGCACAAGGGGGCAGTTGAGTGAAAATTCCTCTACGAGCTCATTCCTGCGATTCAGATTTTGACTTGTTTATTAGTGTTCAGGGCTCGTGGATGTTTTGTCCAAGAGACAGATTTAGACTTTGATTTTAAGAGTGGCTCTTCGCACTGGATTTTATTGGTTTGAACAAAATGAGGGTGGAATTTGTAATGGTTAATACACTGAGCAGTTAGAGTCTGTTTAGTTTTATACGGTTGGTTAGGTTTCTTTCTTCGTCGAAAAATTTACTGATTTATTCTGTCCAAAAGGAATACTTTTATCACTAAGAGGGCAATATATATAAAAACTGAACTTTGGGAAAGATTTTTGAGGTTTATATAATGACACTTAAGTTTAAGCTCGAAACCTTTCTAGAGAACTAAGAGAATTGTAGCACTATGAGAATGGAAAAAATCATTAAATATTTTTGTTTGATTGCTTTATTTACTATTTTCAATATTTTTCATTTTCTTATCAGATACTTGGTTTTTTAAAGAAAAATAAAGATATAAAGACACTTTAGCAAGAAATAAATAAAACTTTTAAATTTGGGAGTAGTTTCAAGGAATCATGTTCCTTCTTTTGAGTAGATGGTGCCGACTTTTATGAAGTTTGCAGTCCATAGTTATATGCTGTTTCAAGAAGAGTGTTTTATCTAGGTTGCGACTTTCTTCCTTGAAATGGTCTATGATTTCTCTCTGAATTGTTTTCAAAATATCTTGCGAGAAAAGTGTACAATGGGGATTTCAGATGTAGAAGTGGTCGTTAATATAATAAGTGAACGTTTTTTCAATTATTGCTTTGTTGTTTATATAACATTTTAACTATGAAAATGTTTATAGAAATGTTATAGATGAATTTAGCTGTATGAAAATGGAACATCATAAAATATACTAGTTATACTACAGATATATACAGACACACTATAGATTTGTGGGATATTTTTTAAAGCGGTAGATAAATAAAGACGATGAAGGTGAAAGAATTTGAGTTTTTGGTGTGGTATTCAAGAAAGCTATTGAGTGTTAGACCATTTCTTAGCAGTCGAGTTCGTTGGTTTGAAAAATTGTAAAAATGTTTATAAAGTAGTATGATAACAATTATTAATCATTTTCTAAGAGTTTTAAAATATTCTTTTTATTAAAGGGCCGGAGGCTTTCTTAGTGTCGTTTCATCATTATTGCTGTATGAAAAAAGGCATCTATATCAAAATTTTAGACTTGTGGAAAGTTCATAAATAATTTTATGTGTTTGGAGATGTGATCATCAAAAGATTACAACTGAAGCTCTGGTCTAAGAATAAAATAAATGCTCTAAAGTGTTAGATCAAAATGCATCTAGCCAATTTTAACTAAGAAGAACATAAAGAAATAAGGCATATTAATTTTGCTATCTTAATATATAAAAATCTTGAAATGCAAAATTATGATGAATGCATAGCATTTATTTGTACTCGTGCAGCATTTGAAAGAATAGGTATTTCTTTTCCTTTTTTCAAACAGAATTAACCCTTCAACCGGCTGGACCGTAAAAAGTCGCTCTCTGATGACTATTCTAAAACCGGCTCCGTCGCAGAAAGTCGTTCTTCGATTATTACTCTTAAACCGGCTCCGGCGTAGAAAGTTGCTCTCTGTTTATTTCTCGAAAACCGGCTCCGAAACATTTGCGTTCACCATTTAGCTACAGAGCAGCCGTTTTCAAAGCATTCAGCTGAAATATTTTTACCGTTCAAAGAGTTAAAGATTGACGATATTATGCAACAGAACAACCGCCAGCATTTTCCTTAGTTTCGGATACACAATTTCAAACAGTACATAAAAATGTATGTTCCTAAACAAATTTGCGATTTCAATTAAAATTCCATGGGGGTTTCAAGTTCATCTTACACTGCATATAATTTTTTTAATGTAAATTAATCTAGCTAACACATTCCGCATACCAAAATAGTAGGTAAAAATTAAATAAAATAAAACTTAAGGTATCAAAACAACAAAGGTAAATTTGTTAAAGCATAACATGCAGTAGAAACAAGTTTATGAGCCAAAGAATTATTACAGTTTTGAGATCACTTTCATCATAATGCCGATTATTTTCTCCTTTTTCTTACAGACTATATGCAAAAGAAGATAAAAGATGAACGCCCCATCTGTCTATTTGTTAATACCTTCCCCAACTAATTGCTAAAAGAAAAGGCGGTCTGCATATTACAGAAAGTTCACTACCAGATTTCATAAGAGACCAATATTTCAAATGCAAAAGTCTTCATAATTACCGATCCCGTTTCAAGATATTATTCCTTTTGGTAAAATTAAGAAAACTGATAATATTTCAAAAGCTGAACTTCTTGGAGCAGAAAAGGAAATAATAGGCTGAGCGGGAAAAAAATTAAAGGAAAACCAGAGAGAAAATGAAAAACCTTGAGCTTTCATTTGTAAAATGTCTTTTCAATGTCACCGTCTTCCAGGATTTCTGGAAGAGGCAAGATAACGAGGCTTCGGATGTAACGGAGTGGTCCCATAAGTGCCATTATTATTAGAAAGAACGTGAAACTGGCATTGCAGTTTTAAAACTGATAGTTGGACGATAAACGATACGAAAAACCCCGGGAAATATATTCTGAGGGACAGAGAAAGAATTGTTCATTGCCGCTGATTTCAGGTACGTATTGTGATCATAACAAATTGCACATAACAGAGAACAGCGCAAAGCAAATGAAATATTACCAAGAAATTGCAGAATTCAAACCTTAAAAAGAATCAATTACTAAAATGGTATCGCTGGATTTGGATTTTGTCCTGCCAGTGCAGGTGGAATAGTTTTGCACATATAGTATAACCCCAATTCCGTTTTCCCTTTCTCTTAATGATGAATTCTTCATTAACTCTTCTTGGTCCATATTATCATCAGCTCACTAAGCAAAATAGAATGTGAGTCTTCAGACTATAGTAAGTCGAGGTGCCACTTAGCTACTTTTATGTGTAGAATTTTTAGCAGGTTTGTTGCATTTAGTCTTATTAATTCAGCCTTTACTATTGTCACAGCTTTGTTTTCTTCTTTTCTCTATCCTTTTTTAAAGAGATGCTCATTTTTCATTAGGTGTCAAGTGGTGCAAAAAGGGAAAGTGGCAGTCAGGTAGCACGAGAGCTCATAGAATTAACAGAGGGGTTCGTCATCTTACCATCCACCTAATTCGTTTCTTACGCGACTTCGATTTTTTTATTTCGAAAAACATAGAAGGATATCATCTCATCAGAAAATTAAAATGATACATCGGAAGATTTTGATTAACTCTTTACAGTATCCATGCATAAATCAAAATATTTATCCGTGAACGTTATCCTTTCCAGCAACAACCAAATGTGGCGAAGGAACACCTTAAAACTTTACCGCGTACCAATGAATCACATTAAACGGGTGGAATCTTCTATGTGACAAGGGTAACTGGTCTCTATAAGTCTCTGTGATGTAGAATCGGGGCATTCATTTGGGAAATTTCAGAGAAAATGCAATTCGTCATCTTATACTCCTCGTCGTCTTATCGACTTTCCCTATGTATACGTAATACTTTTTTATGAAATATACTATAGTATACTCTTTTCTCTCCAAACATTTTCCTTCTGGTAAACTTCTGAAATGAAATTTTGATTAATTGTATTTTGTGAAATGTTAAGGAATTATGGTGTAGATTCATTTTTACAACGAAAATAAGAAGGTGTAAACAAAGCTTCTGTTATTTTGGATGCAATTATTTTTAAAACAATTTCTAAAATTAACATTATCCACATATATAACCGGAAATCTCATCTTACAAGTAGAATGAAGAAGACGATATGCTTTACATTACCTCGAATATTGTAACCGAAAGTGGGATAACTATGGATATAATGTCAATAGATGAGCTGAGTCAGAAAAGATCATTACTATGTGATTTATTAAGAGTAATGTGAGGCTCGAATATTATAACTTATTTGGGATAAATATAGGATAATAGACAATAGATGAGTTTCGAAATGAGAAAGAATCATTATTAAGTCATACATTGTGCAATTTGATTACCATTTCCATTATTGTTCATGATTGTATATTAGCATTTTATGTTATCAAAAATGTCAAATGAATTTTACAAAATAAAATTTAAATATCTTATATAAAGAATCAAAAAATAGGACAATAGAATGTTCTTTTTAGAGAAAACGATTAGAATATTATACTAAAATTTAAATTCAAATTCATTGTGATAATTTTGTTTTAAATGTAAATAGGAGTCAAATCATAATTTTTCTGTCATATTTACTGTTTGTAGGATTAGGGTCCGTTCAAATATTACAGTAACACCAGAGGGATTGATTTGATGGTTTTTTGTGACAAGGGGGGTATAGGGAGAATTGTAGACATGTAAAACCACTTTATTCCGAAAATCTCTTAACCTGAAAAATAATTAATTAAAAATTATTTGGAAAAATTTAATAATTATAAAAGAAAATTTGAATTTTTAATTGTGATAAAAGAAATTTTCTAAATAAAATTGTAAAATAATATATATATTCATTTAAGCTGAGTTAATTTTTTATTGAATTAAGTCCTAAAATTTCTAAAATTAGATTATTCTGTTATACGTTTGTAAAAAAGAACGGGGTGCTTGCTTAGTAATTATAAGAGGGGTTTTGATTTTGACGTGGGGGGGGGTCAAAAGTTAAAACATGCTTACGTAATATTTGACGGCCCCTTATTTAAATTAAAAATTACTTCAAATACTCCTAGAAATTATATTCAAACAGTTCTACGAACTTGATGTTGGGCATGTAGTAACTAGAAACAATATTCACTGGATGGAAAACAGAGATATGAAAACCACTAAAAGAAGAGACATTTAACCTTCACACTAGTGACCTCACCATCAGATCCGAAATAAAACCTTGTAAATTTTTACATGGAGTGGTTTCTGTGTGAGGTCTCTATCTCAATTGTGCAGTCACGTAGGCCATCATAAAAATACTTCGGAAAAATCATCGATATCTTTTTCTCTTTGACCTTTACCTATGTATCTTTATCGTTGAAATCTTAGAGGTATTGAGATTCAGGGGGGGACAGAAATGAGGGCAGTTGAGTGAAAACCTCGAAGCTCATTCCTGCATTCAGATTTTGACTTGTTTATTAGTGTTCGGCTCTGGATGTTTTGTCCAAGAGACAGATTTAGACTTTGATTTTAAAGGTTTAACTGGTTTTATTGGTTAACAAAATGAGGGTGAATTTGTAATGGTTAATACACTGCATTAGAGTTGTTTATTTGGTATAGAGTTGGTTAGGTTTCTTCGTCGAAAAATTTACTGATTTACTGTCCAAAAGGAATACTTTAATACTAAGAGGGAAATATAATTCTTGGGAAAGATTTTGAGGTTTATATAATGACACTAGTTTAAGCTCAAACCTTTCTAGAGAACTAGAGAATTGTAGCACTATGAGAATGGAAAAATCATTAAATATTTTGTTTGATTGTTTTTACTATTTTAAATATTTTATTTTCTTATCAATATTTGGTTTAAAGAAAAATAAAGATATAAAGACACTTTTAGAAGAATATACAAACTTTAAATTTGGGAGAATAGTTTCAAATGACATGCCTTCTTTTGAGTAGATGGTGCAGAACTTTTATGAATTTGCAGTCCATGTTTATATGCTGTTTCTAAGAAGGTATTATCTGGTTTGCTTTCTTCCTTAAAATGGTCTACGATTTCTCTGAATTGTTTTCAAAATATCTTGCGAGAAAAGTGTACAATGGGGATTTCAGGTAAAGTGGTCGTTAATATAAAGTGAACTTTTTCAATTATTGCTTTGTTGTTTATACATTTACTTAAATAGTTATAGAAAGTAAATGATAGTTTGGCTGAAAATGGACATCATAAAATATCTAGTTATCTACAGAATATACAGACATACTATAGATTTGTGGGATATTTTTTAGTAGATAAATAGACGATGAAGGTGAAAGAATTTGAGTTTTGGTTTGTATTCAAGAAAGCTATTGAGTGTTAGACCATTTTCTAGCAGTGGCGTTCATTGGTTGAAAAATTGAAAAAGTTTATAAAGTAGTATGAAACAATTAAATCATTTTAAGAGTTTTAAAATTTCTTTTTATTAAAGCGGAGGCTTTCTTTAGTCGTTTCATCATTTTGTGCTGTATGAAAAGGGCATCTACATTCAAAATTTTAGACTTGGAAAGCTCTATAATGATTTTTGTGTTTGGGATAGATATCAAATTACAACTGAAGCTGTCTTCAAGAATAAAAAAATGCTCTAAAATGTTTGAATCAAAAGTAATATTAAATTTTAACCTAGAAGAACATAAAGCAAAAGGCATATATTTTATCTTAATATATAAGAAATCTTGAAATGACAATTATGATGAATACATAGCATTTATTTGTACTCTTGCATTTGAAAGAGTAAGTATTTCTTTTCTTTTTTCAAACAGAATTAAGATGGACGATGTTAACTGATGAATAACCGGTACTTTCCTTAGTTTCCAGTACATGAGTTTCGAGTACAATTTCAAAAATGTATTTTCCTAAACAATTTTGCACCTCAAAATTAAATGGGTGTAATTCTTAAGAATTTCAGTGGTTTTCATCTTAAGCTCTATATGATTTTTTTTAATGTAAAAGGAATCTAGCTATGCACTCCGAATTTTGCGACATCAATTGAAATAGGGGTACTCTTAAAAATTTCATGGGGTTTCAAGTTCATCTTCCACCACTAGCATATACTTTTTTTTAATTAAAGGAATCAACTAACACATTCCACAAATTTGATTCAATTAATTAAATTTTACTCTTCAAAATTTCATGGGTTTCAGTTTATCTGTACACTACATATGATTTTGTAATGTAAAGGAATCTATATACTTACGTTCCAAACTTGGCGACATCACATAATAGGGCTACTCTTAAAATTAGGGGCTTTAAGTTCATCTTACACTCCATATTTTGTAAATGTAAAGAATCCATAACATTCCCTAAATTATGCGACATCAATTAAATAGAGGAGTACTCTTAAAAAAATGCTGTACGACTTCTAGTTCATCCTACACTACTAAGATTTTTGTAATGTTAAAGAATCTATGCTCTTTTATTCCCCAAATTTGCGACCTAATAATAGGGTAATTCTAAAATTTCATGGTTTCAAGTTCATCTTACTAATATGAGCTTTTTTTAATGATAAAGAATCTAGCTAACACATTCCACAAATTTGGTATACTTAAATAGGTACATTTCTCTCAAAATTTCACATGGGGAAATTCAGGTCCTTTACACTACAGATTTTTTGTAATGTAAAGGAATCTATGCTTACAGTTCCACATAAATTTATGACATCCTATTAAATAAAGGATGCTTAAGAATTTCACCTTGAGGTTTCAAGTTCATCTTACGTATGACTTTTTTTTTTTAATGTAAGAAGAATCCTAGCTAACACATTCCGCATAAATAAAAGAGTAGGTAATTAAATAAGATAAGTATCAAATACAAAATAGGTAAAGTTATTATTATAGGAGAACAAGCATGAGCAACAGTTTTACAGATGTGTTAGATCACTTTCATGAGTAGCCGATTATTTTCTCCTTCTTCTTAGAAGTATTGCAAAGAAGATAAAAGAGAACACCCCATCTGTCTTTGTTAAGTGCGCTTCCCAACTAATAGCTTTTAAAAGAAAAGCAGGTCTGATATTACAGGTTCACCAGATTTCACAAGAGACCAATATTTCAAATGACAAAAGCCAGCTCGAGTACACGTCTGCTTCAAGATATTATTCTTTACTGGTGAAATTAAGAAAACTGATAATATTTCAAAAAGCTGAACTTCTGGAGCAGAAAAATAATAGGCTGAGCGAGGAAAAAAATTAAAAGAAAACAAGCCAGAGAAAATGAAAACCTTGAGCTTGTATGGAAATGATCTTTCAATGTCACCGTCTTCCCAGGATTTGGAAGAGGCAGGAATAACGAGACTTCGGATACGGCAGATGGTCCCCATAAGTGCACCATTAGAAAGAACGTGAAACTGGCATTTGCAGGTTTTTAAACTGATAGTTGAAAGTTGATAAACGAT
>BGPR01000582.1:59602-72532 GCA_013235015.1 Araneus ventricosus
TGAGAACCTTATCAACTTATGAGAGTTTTACCATTTTTACAAACATTTTATTTATCTTGGTTTGCTCCCCACTTAAAGGGGAACATCAAATATGGGAATGAGAACCTTATGAATTTGTGAGAGTTTTACCATTTTTACAAACATTTTATTTATCTTGGTTTGCTTCCCATTTAAAGGGGAATCTCAAATATGGGAATGCGAACCTGCTGTATAAGTAAGCAGAGTCTCTCTTCATGGTGGGAAGCTTAAATGGTGTGGGGTCGAGTTACCTCCTAACGATGACGGGTCGTATCTCTGGCTGAGGGGTCGTCGCATGAGCAGCTCGTAATGGGAGCTATTATGTGGGGGCCACAATGCCCAATTTTTGTCATGGTGGCAAGGAAATTCGTTTTTAATCTGCGTGCTAATTCTGGCTGAAGTAACTCTTTTATGCGTTATCTCGGTTTGCTTCATGTTACCTAAGATCGAGTATTGTGATTGATTTTTCACACGTTTCCATACGTGCTAACGTTTTGAAATGCGGTTCAATGTTGCATTTTTGCTGACAGTATACTATTTTAATATTATACCAATTTATTTTTAAAACTTAATTATCAGTTAGTTGATATATTTAATTCAATTGTGATTTCATGCGAGGGGTGCTACCTAGTAGTGAATTTGGTAAATGATTGATTTGAAGATTGCATGGTATTTATAAAAGTGAATTCTAAATGAGAATCTAAACAGTATAAAACAATAAAAGTGAAAAAATTCTAGAAGTTACTACACTAATTAAAGCATGTTATATTTTATGCGTGTGCACTGTTTCATTTATTAACGTCATGAATATAATTTGTATTTGGAAATATTATGATTTTACAATTAAAGAACGTTTTTATGACCGCGAAATATATTATTGTAAATGTGAAATCTATAGAAATGCTGCAATTTTCTTGTAATTTTTATCATTTTGCACAATGGAAAATAGAGGACATTTTGCGAATATAAATTCTACTTGCTATTACTTAATAGCTCATAACCTCATAATTAAGAAAAATTCCACTTTCGCGGCAAAATGCATGGACTCGTTTCTACATAATTTACGCTATTTTAATGAGTTGCTTAACTGTTTCATACAATGAAAAGGATTCTCAAAGAGTGTCGAATATACTTCCTTTGAATCTGAAAAAAGATATTGGGGAGAGTTGCAGAAAGCGGGTCAGTATCATAACTAAGAGAGTACCGTAAAATAGTCAAATTATGTTGTAATAACGTAAATATGATGCATCAAATAATTTTTAACAGACAACGCTTCATCGTTAGAATTAGAGAAAAAATGTTTAGATGAAGATATCATCAATTAAATATTGGAAGAAAAGATTAATATCCCTTACGCTGTAAATATGTAATTATATCCTGAAATAGGAAAAATGTTTTGCTGAAATTTATTATAATAATTTCATTAAATGATTTAAATATTATGTTAGGGATTTTTAAATTTTGGATTACGAGTTGCTTAGATTGGGCACAAAGATTTCTCAAAATTGGACTGTTTGAATCAATAGGACTATTATCTTAACCTAGAGGAATAGTGTAGAATGCAGATAGAATTAATAATATAATAGCCCAGATCTGTCTCTCACTGATACGGTAACGCTATGACGTCACCACCAATAAAATTCGCGCCGTACCACTGCGAGACGTTAAACAGCATTATTTCAGTGTTAGAGAACCTAAATTTTAATAATTTTAAATTTAAAAAGTAATTGTCGTTCTAATTTCAAATTTAATATCTCTAAAATAGTGAAATAAAATTTGCTATCGATTGATATGAAATTTATCTCGCTATGATCAATAGTTCCCGAGAAATTTTAACTTATATTAATTATATATTTCAAATTAATTTCCGTTTTCCAATAGAAAGTTGTAAATCAGGTCAGCGGTATATCATGCGCGTGATATAGTTCGGACGCCACGATGCATCTGATTATTTATTGCAATCGTGATGATATAATTTGATAATATTTTTTGGTAACGTTAAAATTTACACAAAGGCATCTGAAGTACAAGGAAAATTATTAAACAACGAAAAATACTTCACACCAAGAGGTTTTTGAATAAAGAAATATGTAAATAATATGTAAATAAAAAAAATATTCCTGTCATAAAGCATATGTTTATTTTATTTGTTTTCAATCAATTTTAAGCATTTATTTCGCATATATATCTATTTAAACACGTCAAATTTGACGGGAAGTCTCTCGAATGAAGAGGCAATTTGCATCCGTCATACCATGACGGTTGATATTCTAGTCACTAATAGTCGTCATGAATAGAAAGTTAGACGAGCCAAAACAAAAAAATAATAAAAGGATATTAAAGACATCAAATGCTGGCTCTACGTAGACTTGTATCGTATGTGATGAAGTAAAGGAAGAGGAAGAATTTATATAGTGCATAAAATGTCATACTTCGTTTCATACATTGTACGCTAATGCGAATTTGATGATCGAAAAATATTTTTGCTTCACTTGTTTTGAAAGAAATTTGTTTTCTAGTTTGAGAAACATGTGGTCCAACCTAGGTAATCAGTTTCATTATTTGAACCGATGACACAACATTTTAAGCAATTGTTTTCCTACTTTAAAGTTAAACTATAAGTAGTTAATTATACTGTTTTGAATATAATTAAACTACAATGATATTCTACTATTTGTTTTTATTGCAATTACTTCTCTGTCACTGTTCATTAAAAAATTGGCGGTTGGTCTAAATTTGATAACCTTCCTCTACCTTTAAAACTTCTAGGGGAAGTTCAAATTTTCCATTGAAAAAGAAATTAATATCACCCTTTGATTGGCTTTCATATGAAGCGAGATTTTATTTCACAATATCCCAAATATTGGCCATACTGCGCAAAGTATATATGAATTCTCTGAAAGTATATATGAAAAAACTCTTGCACTGGGATGAAGTAGATTCAGTTTTATAAAAGAAGAAATTACAGAATTTCTGAGTGTTATAAAGTTCATCAAGGAAAATCATTTGCTTATAGTCCTGATGCGGCGGTAATAAAGGTTATATAGTAAGTATTACAATTTTAACTTTTTTTCTACGCATTCGTTATGAGCGACTATTATATGCCTCAAATTATACACCAGGATTTCTGAGATCACATGCTCCATTTCTCAATTACAGTATCTATGAAAGTCTTTTAAAATCTACAATGTTTATCATTAAATACATATCATAAGTTTATTTTTGTACATATTACATTATTTCCAAAATGTTGCAAAAGTATCGACAAAAAACTCTTGCAAATCACACTGATCGCAAAGATTGATGCCTTCTGAAATGAGAAACATTTTACAAGCCATCAAGAAACTGGAAAAATGTTTATCAGGACTAATCGCGCCCGTTTTAGACCGTCATTCACAATTGGGAAAAAAGGAAAAGGAACGCTAAAGGAAATTCCGTAACATATCAAATCTATTTTCTATTACAATATCTAAATAAAAAATAACAATAAAGAAGGGAAAAACTTGCCACTTTGAACGCGGCGATCTAAGAGATCAAAATTGTGGTTTCGATATTTGTCGATCAGTGTTTGAAATATTTGTTAATCCTCAGTCTTCGAATACCTATAAAGAGAACTATTGCCAACTGGTACCAAGGAGGAATTAAAAATATACCCAGTAACCCTAGTAGCATAAAGATATTGTAAAACAATGTATGATATTGAGCAATAATCGCAATATCGTATAAAATTGTACAATATTATATAATATCGAATAATTTTGTATAATATCGGACATGTTGTGCTACCTGGGAATATGAGATATCATCTGCACCTAATGGAGGGAAATTTTATGGATTTTAAAGACCGGAAACGATAGTATGTAGGAATCGCACAAGTAACATTATTAATATGCAAATTAAAGGGACATTTGAGACTCATAGTTTCACATAGATGCCTTATAACCATGCAAATGATGACGGTATTTCACAAAATCTATTTCTTTCGTAATTATTACTTTAACAAACCAATGTTTTGCCAAAGTGGATTTTTAAAAATGTTACTTGCAAGAAAATGTATTCATTTAAATATGCTAAAAATTATGATGGATCTCTTTTAAACCTTTCTATTGCTTTAATTTTTTATATGCTGAAGGTACATAAAAGTGCAACTTTAATCACTCTTATATCTTCGTAAACTTTCATAATATGACAGTTTTTCCTGACTTTATTCACACGAACATGAAGGCAGTTGCTACAACATGCAGTAGATGGTAGCTGAAGTAGAAATTTATTTTTTTAAAAATTATTTATGAAATTAACTAGGTTACAGAGATAATACATTTAAAGAATGTTTTCTCCTTTTTGCGGTTTTTCTGCACAAAAACTTATGTAATGTCCTCGAAATAAAATTAAAAAGCTGCTTGTTAATTAATTCGCTTAAAGGTTTAAAACCCTTAAATTATTAAATGATGTTATCAATCTCTAATAATAATAAAAGAGAATGTGTGTGTGTCTGTGTCCGTGTGTTGGTCCTCTACAGCGCAGACCGATAGACCAGGAGCTACGAAATTTGACACAAACATACTTTGGAGGATGGGAATATGCACCTCGGGGCCCTTTATTAAAAATGTTAATTATAATTTTAATTAATTAAAAATTAACCGAAAGTTTTGCGTTTTTCCATAATAACTTCCGAAAGTATAACAGGATAAAAATTATTTTTACACCATCTGAAAGTGCAAATAATTACCTTTCGAATGATATCAATTAAGTGGAGGGACAATTTTTTCTCGAATTTTAATAAATGCTTAAAAATATTTTCGGCATAATTTACAACAATACTTTTCATTGTTACATTGTTGTTGTTGTATTGCTACAACTTTTCATTGTTGCAACGCAACTCAAACCGTTCTCATTGTTTAAACAAATATTTAATTGCATATTTCTCTTTCATTGTTTTAATTTGAGATAATATACTAATACATTTTGCTTCCATATTTTATTTCTTTAAGATTTTTGTGAAATATGTAAACCAAGCTCTCCGAGATATTGCTTTGCTTACATTAAGAAATATGTCGATTAATCTGAATGGTTATGGTTGCTATGTGTTCATTCTTTTCGCAGCATATTTTATTCCAGCTAACATGCCGTTGGCCAAAAAAATGGGCTGCATGATTTTAATTTTGAAATCAAATGCATATTTTAGAAGAGAAATGAAAATGATGGAGATTACATGACATGGTCAGTTATTTGACTCCATTAGTAACATTATGTAGACAATGAACAGAAGAGGTCCAAGGTCATTAATAGAACATGGGTTAAATATCTACCACGATCTGAAGTTTAAAATTACGTTGTTAAGAGACCCATGAATTATTAAAATGATGCAAAATTTAATTGAAATCATATTCCCGGCGAACAAGCTGGTCGCCGAAGGAGGATAGTTTAAAATATAATGCTCTAAGACCCACATGCATCAGCTAATGGAAATATAAAAATATATGAAGTAGTACAAATATTTTTTTATTCTGCTTATACCTAAAATTTTAACTAGTTTAATGTTTTTTTCCGTATCAGCAAAGAAGGTTTTCTTTTCCTCTAAATCAATACTCTACAGATCCCTAACCAAACCTATAAGAACAAACATGATACAACTAATTTTTTCTAAAATTTCCGTCTAGAGAACAATGCGCTAAAAGAATGACTGCACGTCTCTCAGCCTATAAAAACATTCGCAAAATCCAATATTTGTTTCAAAGTCCTACTTTTCTCTGGGGAGTGCAATTCCATCAATGTTCTACACGAGAGATTTCACGGAGGAAAAAAAAGCTATCTCTTTTCTTGGAGGAACCTTAGTGTATAGCTAAGCTTTCTCACGGAATGGCATCCGGAAAGTCAATATTAGAATTTTCTTTGTTTAACCCTTTTTTAAGGAAAGTTAATAGAAAAATTGTGATATATTTTTTATATGAAAACAACAGAGAGTGGGAAAAGCTGTATACGAATGAATTCAAAAAATGCGCTTTCGTAAACAGAATATATTTAAAGGCGAGTCCTGCACAGTCAACATTTTGTGTACTTCGCTTTTTCTTCAGTATCCATTATATATTTGTTTATTCTTTTGGGAAAGTTGAAACTGCGCTGACAAAAAGAAATTCCAGACATTTTTCTTTTATTTTGTTTCCTATTCTAATATTTGGATTACCCTAGTTTAATAGAAACTCATCTTTATATTAATAATTTTATCAATTATTTTGCGAAATGAAGTATAAGATATAAATGATGATAAAACCATAGATCCCAAAAATCAGCAATAAAATATTTTTATTCATTTTTCTTTTATTTTGTCCCCTATTCTAATATTTAGATTACCCTAGTTTAATAGAAACTCATCTTTATATTTATAATTTTATCAATTATTTTGCAAAATGAAGCATAGGATAGAAAAGATGATAAAACCATAGATCCCAATAATCAGCAATAAAATATTTTTATGCATTTTTCTTTTATTTTGTTTCATATTCTAATATTTAGATTACCCAAGTTTAATAGAAACTCATCTTTATATTAGTAATTTTATCAATTATTTTGCGAAATGAAGTATAGGATATAAATTATTATAAAACCATAGATCCCAAAATTAATCAATAAAATATTTTTATTTCAAAGAAGTAGAAATTCGTTTGTATTCGCTTGTATAAAGCTAAATTAAATATTGAAATGTTAAACTGATTTGACGAAGCTACTTCAGGTCAACTCTTGATAACTTGATACGTATTTCAAGCAACAAGCAGTTCAAAAATTGTATTCTTTGCGCATCTAACATTCGCTGCTTGTATTATGGGAATAACAACAGAACACCGTCACACATTGAGCAGTGTTGCATATTATATGATGTGTTCAATTATTTTTATTTCATGACTATGATTCCGTCATGTTTTATTTCATCACTTGTTGCATATAAAAATGCATACATTATACAAGTAAATACATTAAACAAATGCAATGAATACTTGACTAGTATCAATTGAGCTATATAAAAATGAATAAGCACAATATTAATATTTTGCTTTGTTTCGTTCCTTCAACAGAAATTCTATAATTTAAATAGGAAAAAGTTATTTATACATCCTATTTGCACAAGATATTTTAAGATATCTCCGCGATGATTGAACAATATTCAGAGTGCCGCACAACATCGTAAAGATATCGTATGGATATTGTAGAGCAGTATTTGCTAAGAGGGTGCAACTAAAAGTATCAGAGTTTTAAAATGTTGAATGATAAATTTTCGATGGAATAATAGGAAGAATGATGTGAAGTATAAGAATCTCAAAATTTAAAAAGTGTGGCGAAAACAATAAATGGATTTTTAGAGTGTGTGATGAAGGTTACATGATAGTGAATAAATAATGATTTCTCTGCCAAAGTTTGAATTTGCATAAGCTTGTGTTTAAGCGATGCCTACAAATACAATAATTTTAGAAGAAATTTAAATTACACTGAAACATTGAATCTAAAGGATGTTTCACATCTTTCGTATATTTCCTTATGAAACTTAAATTTTCAATTACAGAATGTTTCTACTCATTTTAATCACGTTTTCGCACAGTAATTGGTTATGAAACGAAGTGGAATAATAATTATATTTAAAAAAGGTTAATTGCTTTCACTTTTTAATATGCACTTTTGAACATAATTTGATCCCCCGCTATTTTTTAAATATTTAAAGCTCAAATATTTACCGCCTGAATTGTTGGACCCACCAGCATGCCTAATCTAGGCTTCAGTATGAAAGAATAATGAATTTTGATGAGAATTAGTAAAAGGCTTATATTAGTCTGAAAAGTACTCAGTTCAGACTGATATAAAGTTTTTACTAAACCTCATCAAAAATGTTCATATCATTTTTCTATTGTTTTTTCACGAATTTTCCTAGCGGAGTTTAGATCAATCTGGTTCTTGTGTCATTAAATCCAACTAATTCTATTCATGATAAGCTGCACGATTATTTAATTCTCCCCGCCATTTAAACAGATGTAACTGTATAGAAATATAAGATGTTTGAATTTATTAAGTGGATACGGCAAGTATTCATCATATGGTAAAACAGGAATCAATTCACGTGAAATTCGAAAGGAAACAATAAAATAACCCATAGATCTTTTCAGGTAGAAAATAATCACTTCACTTTTAGAAGGATGAAAAAAGATTAGTTACCGATTTCTTTAAATCTTTAAATAAAATTCGCATTCTACACATATTTTATTAACAAAGGTCGTTTGACAAATCGAAATGAACGATGAAATACAATTCTTTCCCCGTCCCTAAACGCGTATTTTGTAAGATTTTTCGTATCATTTATCGTCCAACTATCAGTTTTAAAACTGGAATGCCAGTTTCACGTTCTTTCTAATAATAATGGCACTTATGGGACCACTCCGTTACATCCGAAGACTCGTTATCTTGCCTCTTCCAGAAATTCTGGAAAACTTTGACATTGAATAGACATTTTACAAATGAAAGCTTAAAATTTTTCATTTCCTATGTTTTTCTTTTGTATTTTTTACTAAGCTTATTACTTTATTTCTCTGTTCTAAGAAGTTTAACTTTTGAAATCTTTTCCGGATTTTTTAATTCGACCAAAAGGAATAATATCTTGAAACGCATTAGTAATTGTGCAGACATTGGTATTTGAATTATTGGTCTCCTGTGAAATATGTCGGTGACTGTCAGTAATCTTTAGGTTATTTTTTCCTTTTATAATTAGGTAAAAGACAGTTTATAAAATGGATATTCGTTGATTCTCTTCTTTAAATAAATTTTGCTTCAGATATGTAAGGGAAATATGCTGTAAATTTAACGCAAGCTCTACATGATAGTTAATGAATAACAATTTATTCTCTAAGAGATTTTGTTTTCTTTTTCAACAAATATTCTTTGGTTTAAGAATATTTGAAAAATATAAGAGTACACCTTTAAATTAAAATAAACGTATAAATATAAATGAAAATGAAAATTCATTTTTGTAAATAGATAAAAATGTATTCTAACTACAATAGAACCTCGATTATCCGAAGTCATCTGGACCGGACATCCGGTAAATCGAAAATTCCGGATATAAGAGAGCACTTAAAAATGGCCGTCAGGAGAACCCAAAAATTTAACACTGGATTTTAAACATGTACACATGTACAAAATAACTAAATATGATGTTTTAAATATATTACTATAATTATAATCAATAAATTTGTTCAATAGATGTCACACAAGTCAGAAAATGCAGTGTAAATATTTACATGACATACCAGTTATAATTAGCAAAATTTAACAAATATATTAACAATAAATTAATTAGTCAAAAATTAATTAAATTTTTATTTGGGATTTTTTGTCTCTTGATTTTTCATAATGTTTCTCGTTTTGCGGTTGGACAAAATTTAGGCCACAAAGGGCCATATTTTTGATTTATAATATTACCCTTTACAGAAAGTTTTGTCCATTTTAAAAATCCTATGGCGAGTGGTATTCGAAAAAGTTAGTCATTCGGGTTCTTATCCATTCTTTTTATTTTGAATTAATATCTTTCACATTCGAAATTCTATTTTATGTGTTCTAAATATTAATTGTTGTAATTTTTTTGTTGATGCAATCACTTGACGCTGTTGCGTTGAGCACGCAAAAAGGTGTATTGTTATCGTTTTTTGTTTAAATCTTCTGTTCCTTATTTATACTTTTTACCCTTGAATTTATATTTCTATTATTTATATGACATACGATGCATACTTCGAATTATATTAAACGGAAGTTTGCTCTGCCGTAAGCATGACTGACGTCGTTCAGCCATTCTGTCCCGAAGTTGTTTCAGTAGCATAAGTTCCGTAGAATCAGAGTCAGTCTGTTGCTTCAACCACATGAGTCCTTTAGCAAAACATTCAAAATCATTGGAGTTGCTTATTTTAGAAGTTTCGATCACCTCATCTTCATCATTTTCGTTGTAATCGTCATCGCTATTGGGGTTTCGTACTTTGGCGATGATTTTGTCATCGCTCATTAGTTGAAATCCTGCATCACCAGCATCACAATCTAACCACGAACCAACGTTATCCTCTTCGCAATTTCCACAGCAGGAATTTGTTTCAAAATTCCGTTTAATTCAGTCACGGTGACAGAGCCACTGTCATTTGATTGGTCTACATTTTGGATATAGGGTGCCAGCTTTCGCCAGGACTGCTTTAGTTGCCTATTCTGGTACCCCCGGTTGGGTTGGGAGACGTTACTTTAACCGGCCGTTAACAACGGAAAAAGCGGCCGTTAACAACGGAAAAAGCGGCCGTTAACAACGGAAAAAGTGACGTCTCCCAACCCAACCGGGGGTACCAGAATAGACCCCTAAAGGTATGCTCTGGCACAGAGTCCCAAGCTTCGTTAATCATGTAGACACAGTCTTTCAGCGTTAATGCTTTCCGAAATTGAACAATGGAACATGCAACCTCCTCCTATTGTCATCCCCTTTAAAAAGCAATTTGCGTAGGAGCTGCTTTCTATAACGCTGTTTCATAGATTCGATCACGCCCTGGTCCATCGGCTGCAAAATGGAGGTTGTGTTCGGGCATCAATATGCAAGTGATGTTTTCGGCTTTGAGTGTTTCAACATCTGGGTGGGCAGGAGCATTATCCATTTTTAAATCGCTTTATTGAGTTTTAGTTTCTTTAGGTTTTTCTTCACTTATGGAACGAAGCAATCATGAAACCATTTCGAAAATAAACTCGAATTCATCCAATCGCTTTCCTGATGCACGTAGTGAACAGGCAGAGCAGTCTTACTGATATTCTTAAAACAGCGTGGTTTTCTACTCTTTCCCACCAAAGTCAGCTGTACACGATGTGAGCCAGAACCATTGACATATCCCAGAATCGTCACACGATCCTTCATATTTTTTTCGGCCTGGAGCAACAACTTCATTTTCTGAAGCAAAGTTTTTCGTTGGAAGCGCTCTCCAATATAGCATAGTTTCATCACAGTTGTATATTTGGTCTGCAGTTAATTTTTTCTTCACAATCAAGTCTTGTAATTCGGCAATAAAGCTGTTCCCTGCTTCAATATCTGACAACAGTTTTTCTCCTACGGTGCTTAACTGACGAATTCTGTGGCGATTCTTGAACTTTTTTAGTCAACCACTGGTAGCGTGGAATTCCTTGCATCCTCTGAGTTTAGAATTGAAATTCAGAGCTTTTTTATGGAACATATCCCGGATATTGGCACTCCTTCACTCCTTTTCTAAATAAACAATTTGTAAAGAACGTTGTCCAGTTCTTCATCATTCGCTCATTTCATAGTGTTTCACAATTTGGCTGATTTGCCATTGGACGCTGCAAAAAACTTTTTGATTTTTTCAGATTCACGTCTCATATCCCGACTGTTAATACTCCAACATCAAATTCTTCTGACAATTTGGTTAAAGTCTCGCCTGCTTCAATTCTGGTCACAATTTGGAACTTCTGCTCTACTGTTAACAAAACGTGTTTTCGTTCAGTGGGCTCCATGGCATAATTGAATGTTCTACATTTTGGTAAAGCCAGCGCTTATGAGTTGGACAGAAAGTAGCCAATAGAAAGGCAGAAGTCAGATAGTCTTGGAGACGAATTGAATTTCCGGCAAAGGGGGGCAATAGAATGAAATTTCCGACAGGAGTGGGAGAAAGAGATAAGATATCTCTATGTAGGCACTACCTGCAGTAGGAATAGCTGCAACCGAAGGTGACCTTGAAGTGATATTGTTTATTTACCTAGAAAACTTACTTATTGCTTATTTACCAGGAAAACGACGTCGTTTAAACGAGGTTCCGGTTAAAAGACTTTCGGATAACCGAGGTTCTACTGTATATCTTTAATATGAATCTTTAAAGTCTTGGAATTAAACAATATTTTAACCTTGGACTATTTTCCCCTGTCTCTTTTTTTGCAGCGTGATTGATTTGTATGTATGATACGACATTTATAGAGATGTTGTTACACTACCCAGTGATCTAAAAACGCTGTAGTATTTAACTTGACAACGGGATGTAACATTCTCAATGCCCACAGAAGAGATGGAAATTCAGTGAACTTACGTCTCCATCATGCATTTTTGTTGTCCGATTGTTAAAGGAATCCCCAATTTTTGGAATCGGGATTTTTTCCCGATTTCTTAAAGGAATATTACACGGATTTATAACTATTGTATCTAATGTATATGTTGCACATTGTATCTAATGTACAAACAGAACAATTTCTATTATGTATTGAAATGATACAGAGAGATGAATATAAATCTGTAATTACATCATTTCTCGAGACAAAAAAAATATTTTTCCAATTTCCTCTGAATTCCTTTTCCAACTTCCAGGTATATTCAACTTCACAAGTATTGTTTGATAAATCAAAGTGAAGAGTAAAATATAATTCTTTCCCTCTCCCTGGACGCATATTTCCTAAGAATTTTCGTATCATTTAAACTTCATATATCTGTTTAAAAACTGTAATGTAAATATAATGTTTTCACTAATAATAATGACACTTGGAGGAGCACTTTTTTTCATCCGAAGACTCATTTTCTTACATCTGTAATAAATCCTTGATATCGGTGACATTGAAAAGGCATTTATGGAATGAAAGGTCAAGATTTTTCAACTTGTCTGATTTTCTTTTAAGTTTTTTAACTTGCCTATTATTTCACTTTTGACTGAGAAATTGACCTTCTGAAATATTAATGGTTCTTTAAACACAACCAACACACATATCTCGGACCTGGATTTTTAATTACTGGACATTCGTATTGAAACAGTTGATCTGCTGTGAAATCTGTCTGTGAACGTTTGGTAATCTACAAGTAACCTTTTCTTTTGCCCATCAACTGAAAGAGATTCTAATAAATGGAATGTGACTGTGAAC
>BGPR01000582.1:77120-89434 GCA_013235015.1 Araneus ventricosus
ACATCTAACAACATAATATAGAAAACTGAAGTATCAATAGGCTAAAATATTGTTTCAGAATAAATGGTTCTTTCAGAACTTTCTGTAATGGTTAAAATGTTATTATTTTAAATTTTGGGTTAAATCTAAACCTATCAGCTCCCAAATGAGACGTTTCAATTTTACCATTCTTCAAAATAATATTTTTTTAAAAATATTTCCCGAAAAAGGTTATTAGAAAATTTTAAATCTCAGAAATCTAAAATTTATAAGTTAAGAAAAAAACATAATAATTGTTTACTTCCCTACTTTTTAATAAGTTAAGTTTTGAAACTTCTTTCAGAAAAATCAAAGCACAAAGTTCAAAGCGACGACGGCTGAAATAAAATAATTTTTAAAGATCACAAACTGCAAAAGTGTAAAAGGATTCCCGTGTAATCGCTGAAAGTCCCATTTTTAGTCTGCACATTTTAAATTCCTTCCTTCTTGAAGAAAGAAGAAAGAAAAAAATATAATCCGCTAGATGATTAACAAAAGAAAAATAAAACATTTCATTTTAAAGCTTGGAAAAATATTATCGGTTCTAATTCCTTGGAATAACTAATTATCTGCGCTTCCTCTTTTCGTGAAAAATATTATTCCCAATGCCGTCGGCAAGTTTTATCTGCTTTCCAAACCGATATCCATTCAGCTGTAAAACTTTAATTACAAAGAGTCGTTTTTGACGGAAGATTCAAACGACCAGTGCACCAGACAAACTTAATTATAAGATTTCAGTATTGCCTGCAGGTACGTGTAATTGTATTCTGAAGATATTAAACGGAGTGAGGCGCTGGGTCTTGAATGCATCCGTTTCAAAAATGATTTTGTTTTGGGAATTATTATATTCCACGAGAAAAGGAGGAAGAACTATTTCGAAACTCGAAACTCTTAAATGCATTTCGAGATATTTGGCTTTCACTGATTAGCATTTAATTGAAAAATATTTCACATTAAAACCGGATTTTGCGCAAAATCATTTGCAAGAGAGCTTGACATTATACACCTTCGGCTAAGAGGTAAAGATTTGATTCATCATGAAACATTCATCATCATTATCTTGCCAAGCATATTTCCAAATACTAAGAATATATCCAATTGTAACAATTTCTTAACACTCAGGCAAAAGGAATTGCTATGTTATTTAAAATTCTTGATACGGAACCGATCTTTTATACTATTTTTAAATTCCACTCAAGTGATGAGTAACTCTTTTGGTTTAAATTGAGTTCTTCCGTGGGAGCGTAGGCATAAAAAACACACAATTGATAACCATATAAATGAAAATTTTGGCAATAAAAGTAGCCTTAGATTAACCACAGGAAATTTATTCTGGATATTAAAAATAGTTTGCAAGATACTAACAGTAACGTTGTGATTTGGTGGACTAAGGCTCATGCTAGTAACAAAGGAAATGAAAGAGCCGCCTTAGATAAACCACAGGAAATTTATTCTGGATATTAAAAATAGTTTGCAAGATACTAACAGTAACGTTGTGCTTTGGTGGACTAAGGCTCATGCTAGTAACAAAGGAAATGAAAGAGCCGCCTTAGATAAACCACAGGAAATTTATTCTGGATATTAAAAATAGTTTGCAAGATACTAACAGTAACGTTGTGCTTTGGTGGACTAAGGCTCATGCTAGTAACTAAGGAAATGAAAGAGCCGATTACTTTGCTAAGAAAGCCACTGTAAAGCAAGAAATAATTTTTATTTTTGCAAGACCAAACATCAAAAGAAAACGGAAATGAAAAAAAATATAAGGTAAAAAAAGCAAATTTTGTGGGATCATTCAGGTAAAGGTAAACAAGTTAAAAAATTATTTGACAAGGTTGGCGAAAAAAGAGTGTTAGGTGATTTTTACTTAAATGAGATCATCACAGGCCACGGAGCATTCAAAACCTATCAAAACAGATTCTTCGGCAAGAGTCCCTGGTGTTTCTGCGGAAAAGGTGAAGGAACTGTTGAACATTCTGTCATTAAATGTGGTTCATGGCAAGACATCAGAGACACTTACTTTAAAAAAAACAGCAGCTCCATTAAATGAATTTTGCAGGACAGACAATCGAGAAAAGGTATGAAATTGATTGTTAAAAATATTCTAGCCCAAGAGATGGAAAATGTAATTTAAATGGAAAGAAGATGATTGATAGGGATTGGGACTTTTTAAAACTCTTCATCTGGGAATCCCCCATTTTTATATTTTTATTATTATTATATCTATATTTTTAAATGTCTTTTATAAATGTATAATTTTTTCTATGTTTTAACTATTTTTTTGCAAATACTCGTACCTGTTTAGTAGACGAAACTGTGTTATTTGTTTTTGATTTGTTGTTTGGTACCATTTTAATTTGTGGCTTCATATATTCTTTTCATTCTTTTCTTTTTCTTCTTATTTTCATTATTTTTTTTGTTTTGATGTTATTTAGTTATTATTCAAGAAATTGTGTATTGGACAGTTTAAAATTGTATAGGAAAATTTGAAAACTATGATAAGAAATTGTGTATAGGTTGATTTAGCCTTTTTCCTTTGATGCAGTGTGTTACATGTTTAGGTTTTAATTTCTGGTTTCCTGTATGTATATATTTTTAAGCTTTCTTTTTTCTCCTTTATTTTCCTTATGATTATATTTTAATTTATGTTATTTGGAAATTAATCAATTTTTTGTGTTTAGGAAATTTGAAAGCGCGTATAGGAATTTGAAATTGTGTTGGTTATTTTAACATTTTTTCCTAAGAAGCAGTGTACTTTGTGAAGAAATTTTTCACTCGAATTTGTTGGCGTTCTTTGGATCTGTCAGTGGCTCGGTATTTGTATGTCCGTAAAGACAGGTTAAATCAATAGTTTAAGTACCACGCTATCCAAATCAATTCACTGTTACTCCAAGTTACAAATTTGTGACTAATAAAGTATTGTAGCAGTTTTAAAAAATTGAAAGATCGAGTTTTATATATATATATATATACTCGTTCTTTCCTTAATGAGATTTACTCTCATATTTGTTGTCTTTTTCCAACAATTGGCCCTCACAGAAGGTTGGTGCCTATAAATTTCAAAATAATGTGACATAATCGATTCCTCAGGTGGATTGGCTTTTTCATAGTAATAGTTTTTAATCTTATTAGCTTCCTGTATTTCATTGTGTGAATAATATTAGGTTATATTGTTTATTATATTTAATTTTAAATGAGGGTTTAATAGGTGTATATGATGAAAATGTTATTTGAGTTTTAATGGTAACGTTCTTTGCAGACTTCGCAGTTTGAATGGGAAAAAGAGTCAATTCGACTCAACGTTAACATTCTAGGGTTAAAGTAGCAATTTTCAATCTTCTGCTTCAACTAATTTATTGCATTTTGTGACTTTTTCTCTTGAAAAGGATTTTAATACGAAGTATTTTCTGTTAAGTAAAATACGAGACTAGATGAGAATCTTAATTCAAATATGGCACAAATCCGAGACGATTCAAAACAAAGAGTCAAAAATCGATATTCTTTAGGTTAATCAGGAACATATTATTCACCTAACCCCACTTTGTAATCAGGACGTACAAACCCACTTTCTTTTCCCAACCAAATTAGAGTTACCAGATTCTTTATATAATAAAAGTTTGGAATGGGAATTCACTTTAACTTAATTATTTTTTAATCTTCTTATCGGACTGTATCTAATTGCTTTAATATCAGATATATGAAGTCAATTTCGTGGCAATAGAAACATTAAATTAATGTTCATTATAAATTCGAGACATTTTTTATACCTAGACAAACTTGTCCAACTTGGGGGGTGCACCATGCATACGTGGATGAGAAGCCGCCGGATAAGTAAGCTGAGTCTCGCTTCCCTGGTGGATACAATAACAGCTTGGGCTCTTTCTCTGCCTGTGATAATGTAATGTCTGTTGAGGGGTTGGGCCGTGGCCGGTGATGGCCATTAGGACCCGGGCCTCAGCACTCGAGCTATTGCAGCGACATTTACTCAGATTAGGGAAGGGAAAAATCCACCCTTTTAACAATTATTTTTTGTCCCGGTTATAACTGGGTTTTTTAAATCCAATTAACCCGGTGAAAAAAACCGACTTGAAAGATAGGCTCAATTTTAGGTTCGATGAGACTAAAATTTGCCAAGTTATGAACCTCTTAATTTCATCATCTTAGACCACTCAACGACAGCCGCTTCCTCGATGTGTCTGTTGGTTGGCAGATTACTGAAAGAGTCTTTATGAACAGATAAATATTGGCCAATGGATTGATTTCCTGTAGAAACAATATTAATAAAAAAAATTGTCTTCAAACGGCGTCTCACGTTCATCATTGTAGACTCTAAACTCAATGGGTGAGTCGGTGCACGTGAGTCATGGTCGTGGTCTACAAATGGCGTTTGTTTTTCATGAAAAAAAAATCGAAAACCGGTTATTTTGAGCGGTTATAACCGCCAGGTTAAACCGGAGGTGAGAAAAATCTAAATAAACGAAAACCTCAAACGAAAATCTCTTAACTCAGATATATTGGACGGAAAATACTTCAAACCGAGGTGATTTATATCTGAATACCTGGACAATCAGTCGAAATTTGATAGTGTCCCGACTAATCCTGACAGTCCGGTCACTGAAGCAATAAGAAAAAAGCGTGGAGTCCTAATGGCAATCACCGGCCATGGCCCGACCCCTCAGAAAGGAGGCACGGTGGATCATTAGGACTCCGGTCTCAGCACTCGAGCTATTCTAGCGACCGTCACTCACATACATCGGATGGAGAATACTCCAGACCGAGGTGATTTAGACAAAAATATGTGGGAAAACGGTCGAAATTTGATAGTGTCCCGACTAATCCTGATAGTCCGGTCACTTAAGTAGCAAAGAAAAAAGCATATCAAAATACAGACGTTCCGCAAGCACGGACAAGATTGGAAAATGTGGTTCGTTTTCTTTGGAAAAACATTAATATTTCGTCCTCATATTATGATAGTTATTCTTATTAAATCCCTCTAGAATATAAACATATCTTTGTCCTCGAAAATCTCCGCTCTTTCCGAAAGAGGCTTAATCCCGGAGAAAGTTGAATAATACTTCCTTTATGTCTGTAGTTAACAGCTACTGCAACTGTCATTTGAAAGAGTGGATGGAAGCTTACTATCGGAGCCAATGTGGCAAATTAAATTAAGTTGCTGTGAATGAAATTGACCTTTTGTCACGGGCGGGCATTAACAGGGATCGCTGCAGTGTTAGTGAAATGGTTTAGTCAAATGGATGTAAGATTATAATGCAGGGAAATAGGCAATTAGTTTAAAGGGGGCATTAACATAAATGACCTTTTCCGTTATTCCCCGAACAGGTTGTTTAATGCCGTGTCAGCTGTAATTTATGCAAAATTACTCATGTGTTAGAAAGGAATTATTCAGTTTTGGAGCATGGCTTAAAGTTTATTTTCAGTTTCTTGATAAGATTTAGTTAATTGCTGTTGTTCTTCTAACGACTTGTAATTAAAATCATGCCTACCTAATTAGATTAAAGGGAAGGGCTTTTGTTGTAAACCCTATGACCTGTGAAAGTTGGTAATATAGGCTATTAAATAATTATTTTGACTAGTAAATCTAATGCAGCTGCTATTAATATTTATATCTGGCGTGTTCGCAATTATGTTAAACAAGATTTCAAAAGAATTTGAATAACTGTATTGAAAATGGTTAATAACAATAAATTTATGCTCTCCATCTTGAGGCGGGGATAACTTCAGAACGGTCTGGATGACTTTGAAAACAAGAATAGATTTCAGATTTGTTCATTATTTAAGATAAGGAAATTACAATCAGTTTAATTGTATTCTTTATTTCTGAATAAAATTAAATATGATAAATGGCATCACACTTAAAAGGCTACTCTACTAAGCACATATTGTAGCATTAAAAATATTTCCATAAAGTTCATATTCAAAACAGAGAATTGTGGTTTTAGCAGCATCGAAACAAGTTTATTTATTCTTTCTAACAGCCAGCTTCGCAAAACTTGTTGTCAAACAAAAGAAAATTTAATATAATAGAAGGGTATTCAAGAAATATTAATATTATTTTTATTATTTGAATAAACTATTCACATTAATTTTTCGTTAATCTTTTCACCTTAAACTTCAAGACAAATACTAAAAACGAAATGAGCGTAAGAAAAACGCACTTCCTGGGTAAAGGAAAGCTAACGATAAATATTTATTACAGAAATTTTTTCTTAGGCAAAATTCTTTTTATATATTCTAGCTGAATTACATACTTGGAAGATATCATTCACATATCCAACAGTGATGTCGAAACATTGTTTTAGGGCTACTGCCTTTTTTTCGAACATCGCAATGTTTGTCCTATCCCAGTTTTTAGTGCCTTGTTGAAATTAAACTTCTAAATTTGTGTCCACTTCCATTTCTACACCTGTCATGTCGAATTCTCTTTTGATTATCTTTATACACACTGCAAACATTTCAATCTCTAGACCTATTATTCATTGAAAATGCAGTGTGTCATATTTTAAAAAGTACCATTTCATTATTTAATTCATCACAAATGAATAAAGTGCAAATTAAATGATAACAAATTTTATCAAACAATCTCGATATCCTTGATGAAACATTAATATCAACGTAAGTACAGTAGAGTCTCCCTACAACGAAGTCTCTCTACAGCGAATTTCTCCTTATAACGAAATTTTTAATCGGAATGTTAAATAACGTTCAAAATCTTCTCCATATAACGAAGTGGTTGTCTCCCTATAACGACTTTCTTCAGAGGTTTATCTTTTCGATTTTTGTCATTTTTGAAGAAAGTTGATAATTTCAATTCACTCAGACGTGCCTGTTTCTGGAACCACTGACTCTTAAAATGTGAAAATTTTTCTGAAAATTAAACATCACGAAATGCAAAGCAGTGTAAAATAATGGAATTTTTCATGTAAAATAAACGTAAATACATACTAGTACATATTATTCTCTAAATTGGTGAACTGTATAAACTTTTGAGCATTTCATTTATGCAATAAAAATTAATATAATTTTAACAAATTTATAATATATATTACTTCATTTTTAATTGAAAATCATAATTAAATACAATTGAACTTATCGCACCTATTGAAAAGTTTGGAACATTTACTTAAATAACTGCAAAAATCTCTAATTTCCGTATAACGAAATTTTCTCTATAACGAATTTTTCAATTGGAACCAAGCGATTTTGTTATAGGGAGACTCCACTGTATTAATTGATCACTCGCTTTTGAATGTCAAATCCCTTCACTTCTTATGTAAAATTAGAAAATCAGTTTAATATTGCAGAAATATTCAATAAAGAAAGGGAAAGGAGGGTAAGAGTACGCACCTAGTGGATTTTTCGTTTTAAAAATGAGAATTGAAAAGTTAGAGCCTCGAAAATATATTGAATCATAGTTTATTAACTTAGAAAGAAGGGTACAGAAAATTAAAGTTTTAGCTTTAGAAAAATATATATTACGAAACGTAAGGGAAAAAATGCCACATGCGTACTCTTACCCGACGTGGCTTATAAGAGTACGCAGGACGTGAGTCCAAGAGTACGCACGCTGAAAATTCAGCAGTAGTCGCATACAAATGCTCACTGCCTTCGTAACTGATGGAACATTCCTCATGCCACCACTCCTTACATAATCCACACTGGATCCAATCTTCATCATATGTGTGTTCGCAGCCTGGGCAATTTGTCCCCTCATTATTTGCCGAACTTGTTGAAGGAACTGGGTTTTCGATAGAATTCGGAATAACTTTTTTCTTTGCTTTCAGGGCTTTTCTTTTTTTTCAGTTTTGTCCCCATTTTTATTTTTATTAAAAACGCGATTGGCCTTTGATGCCTCTAATTTTACCATTTCCTTTTCGCATATCTGGTCTGTGCGTGCTCTTAGCCGCCGATGTATTGCTTCTCTAAACCGTCCATAGATGGCGGTAACATTCACTAAAGTTAAATTCTAACGTGACCACGTTGTTCAAAAGGGAACAAACCTCATGATGGTATTTACTTAGAAGATAAGCATTAGTACTTTATTTACAAAAAAAAATTAAGATTTCTTCACAGAAAAATTACACGCTAACATAACGAAATCATATCTTAATCTCTTGAGAGAGCTGAAAACACACGTATTGATATGATCACACTCGCTTCTGCTTGCACTGTTGCCAACAGGGAAAAAAATCCCTGCGTACTCTTACCCCCACTTCCCTTATATCGATTCTGTTAAGAATCACCGCGAAACACAGATACCAAAATAACGCTTACTAATGCACACCAGCGAATTAACGCTTCCCCTTTCTTCGTCAAACAAAAAGAAACCATAACCTAAAAAGCCAAACAAATCAAACGGCCGAGAATTTATTTCCTTTAGCAACATTCAAAGTTTTAGTGAACACAGGAACAAGATTTACTGCTTAATCACCAACTTTTAAAAGAAGAAAGAAAGAATACTTACTGAAGTATTCATAAATATAATAAATTGTTCTTATCTCGGCATTATTAACGAAAAACTGCTATAAATAACCCTTACAGCTTATTTGCGTTTAGTATCATTACATTATACTAGCTCAGAGGGACTCGCATTATGAAAAAAGTTTTCTAATCTCGTTAAAGCCTAAAGAGTCTTATCCACAAATCATGTTAGCTGCGTAGACATAAATTTCAATAATAACTCAGTGAGATGCGAAATAATTACATAATGAAAGAATGAATTACACGCTCGCTGAGAAGCTAATGGATATTAATTTTGGAGAATTCGTCTTTGTTCCGTTACTGGTGTATGATCTCCGGTTTAATTCTATCTGACCTCAGTCTTAAACAGGAACGAATATTTTTGTACAAAAGTTGGTAAATTCATAAATTCATTTTAATTTATTTTTTCCTCGAAATTAGGTTCCATATTGTTTAACTGCGGATTCGAAAACCCTCCGCGCTCTTGCGCATGCGCCGGACGGAGTGATTTTCATCAAAATAGGGGGAAAGTGAAAAATGAAGGGTGATTTTACTGAGCGTGATCTAACAAAGAACTCCGGAAATGAAGTTCATATGACTCATTGCCTCACACCCCTTTCCGGTGTGAAATCGTCCAAAAGTGGCAGTCTCGGAATCCGTTGCTGAACAGTACGTGTCAAGTTCCGAAAAATAAAAGAATCTTTTCCGTTCTCCACACGTAATTCCACAACGTAATGTAATATATTGTATGTTCTCGGTTTTCGAAACCCTCCGCGCTTTTGGGCATGCGCCAGGCGGATTTATTTTCACCAAAATAGAGGTGAAGTGAGAAATGGAGCGGGAGATATTTATATTTTACTTAGTGTGTCAGAACAAAGAACTCCGGAAATGCGCGCTTCTTACTCATTGCCTGTCACCCCTTTCTGGAGTAAAATCGACTAAAAGTGCTAGTCTCAGGATACTGAAACGATCAGTAGATAAAAATTTGGACAAAACAACCTACTGATCGTTTCAAAATGACAGAAGGACAGCAACTATAGCCATGAAAGTAGTGTCTAGGTGTAGTAAAAAGGCTATGTGCTATACGATTATCCACTTACAGCGCCACCTGGTGGCAAACTCCGGAGTTAGCGTTCCTATTTCGAAAACGGTACAAAATAGAAGAAAACTGTCGATTGCAAAGTTGTAGAGTGTTATCGATTTAATACAAAAAGACACCTTGGGCAGATTAATACGAAGAGAAGAACGCTTAAAATGCTCATTTGTTTGTTCACATTTTCTGAAATTGTGATGTGGCAAGACATGGGCAAAAAGAGAAAATGTTATTTTTCGGACAAAAAATGACCCAATCATACTTTTTCCTGTGAGAATAAATGAAACAACAGGTGTATGGATCTTTCCGCCAACATTGCAAGATTTTCGATGACGTATTACTGTTGCTTGTGCTAGCGCACCAACTACATACTAAAACGAGTGTAAAGACTCAAATTTGTATTGCAGATGACGGAAAGCACTTTGAACATCGAAAATAAAGGTATCTTGTGATAATTAATTCTTTTTCTCTTTTTAACCCTTTTTGAGTCGTAACAGTTTCGGAAATCGCAAACAAACTAATGTGCATTTCAAACGTTCATTTCTTCGTATTAATGTGCACTCGGTATCGTTTGTACTAAATCAATAACGCCCTACAACTTTGAAAGTGACATTTTTCCATTTTTTTGTACTGTTTTCGAGATAGAAACGCTAACTCCGAAGTTTCCCACCAGATGGCGTTGTAAGTGGTCTCATCACACAGCGCATACGATTTACTGTACCTAGAGAATACTTTCATGACTATAGCTGCCGTCCTTTTGAAGTTAAGAGGGGGTAGCTCTTATTCAAGTGGGAACCCTGTATAAATGATTCCATAAAAAATATTCTCATGTTTTAAAAGTATTTTAGATTTCAGGATAATTCACATAGTTTAAAAAGGATTCTTTTTCAGTAAACCGGATGCTACATTATCGTTTTCCGAGCGCATTTTCTAGAAAACTAGAGGTATGATTCTTTAGATACTTTTCATCCTCTCAGAGTAAAGAATCGTGCTATTCTGAGTTTATGCGGTCGGGGGATACTGAAGAGTAGTAGGAATTCAAAAAGGCACAATTTCAATTAAGATTTCTTAAATGATTAAAGAGATTTTGTACGGATCGCCTATGTAGAATCCTTGATACGGAAGCCACATTATATTGAAAAAAATATAATACATTTTCGGAGGTTTTTATTGACAAGTTATTCATTATGAATATTTTTAAAGTCTACGCAAATATCCTTAGAAGTAAGATCTTTTATCAAACTGCTATGTTATTTTCGATACATTTTATTAATAACTCATTAAAATCGCGGATCTTCCTTTTCGATTAGTTCCAGACATTCTATTTAAATTATTTTTAACTTCGATGTTCTTAACGTTTATTGCTGCTGATTTTTCTTTAATGGTTCTTAAAACCTCTTCCCTAATAAGCTGAAAGTGTAAAAATGTGAATAAAAAATTCTTAAATAAATGTGGTGGATGAAAGCTGAAGTTGAATAAATATTTAAAATCCTTCATCTCAGTTTAATGCATTTTTTTTAATTTTTTCTTACTTTTTTCTCCCCCAAACTCCTCTCGCTTGCCGGTCGAACTATTTTTCCTAAGCGATTGAATTCAAAAGCTTTCTCAGAATTAAAGCAGTTCTGATAACACATAAAAAACGAAATAAAATAGTAAAGGAAAAAAGTAAAAAAAACTGCTCTTATTCTAATTATCCAAAATATTTTCTCTGAAGTCTGTATACAAAAAGTAGAACGTATAAAAAGTTATTTCTGTAAGTGGCATTGTTAAAGTGAAGAAAAACAAGTCATTAAAGCAAACTATTGATTAATCGATATTTTTTTCATTTTGAATCTGAAAGAAATAAGCCAAATAAAAAGATTCAAGTGAGCATAAGCTGGAAATCTGATGGATAAAGTATGACGATTAAGGAATTGGTCGTGAAAATTGTTAAAAAGTCGAATGAGTTTATATTTAAAAAAACATTAAAGGATTTTAACGCATTTTTTTACCTCCCTTTAAGTAAAGAATTCGTCTTGGGGATTTTAGTTTCTAAAAATATTCAAGAATACTTTTTCTTTCTTGGGTAAACATTGATGCTAATAACCAAGTTGTTTTTGTTAGCTTTTGGAACAGTGATTGGATGTTTTTTTAGAGCTGAAAACGAATACAGTGGAACACAAAGGATAGGCTGTGATTTCTTAAATTTAAGATTGCCTGAAATATATGCATTAAAATTCCACAAATTTAACATTATCTGAATAGAGTGGATGAAGAATTATTGAGCGGGGTTTACTTTAAAAAGCCTAGATTAAATTACTCACATACATAATTTTGGAGGAATTCTATTTGCTAAACAATTTCCGTGTAAAAAAAGCCTTCAGACGTTCAGCCTGAGCAATTTTGATTAGCAGCATTTTTCATAAATTATTTGGATTTCTACTTGTAAGTAAACAGTCTGTAATAAATTTTAACTAGTATGCATGTTCTTCCCTCATTTTTCTCGTATATATGGCCCGTTTTGTGCTGACCTTCGTCGCATAGTTTAGAGACTGGATATGGATTTTAAATCTCTTCCCTTTGACCAATTCGATAGGCCGCGCTGTCGACTTCAGGGCCTGAGGTATCTAGATACGAAACCCGATTCCATCTAGGGATCCAGATTCGAAACCTGATTCCATCGTGGGACCCAGATTCGAAATCCGATTCCATCGAGGGATACAGATTCGAAACCCGATTCCATCGAGGG